>VZUI01076852.1:13605-90231 GCA_013401135.1 Cettia cetti
GCAATGAAGTTGGGATTGGGGTATCTGATATCATTTGATTGGGGTAGCTGATAAGCATCAGATGATGGTTCTGGAGACGAATTAGATGTTGAATGCATTCACCCAAGTGAAAAAATTACTTCTTCTAGCAGCCCTAATCACTCCAAGCTTTGCCTCCATCTAAGTCTTACTATGATCAGATTGTGTGATGAGTATAAATTCTCTTTGAAACGCCCAGATCTTAGGCACTAAGTAATGGCCAAGAATTTTTATAATATCGATAGAAAAATACGGCGTGGACATTTCAGTCTCAAGACCACAGGCTTGTTTACAGATTAATTAAAGTAAGTGCACATTAGTAGTGATATTATTAGTATTCTGTGTCTTTGGGAATTTGCAGGCAATTAATATTTCCTAGAGGAATAAATGATAATTTGGTGATGACAAATTTGATGTCATAATTCTAGATGTGATCTTGATGTTTGTTGGTATGATTTAAGAAGCATTTCTCATTTATTTTCTGGTAATCCAGTAAAGATTCAGTTTAAAAAGGAAAAAAGGAATCTTTTTGGTTTTGAGTGAGTATGTTTGTCTCTTGAGCTGGAGGTAAAATCTAATATGTCATGGGAGGGGGAGAGAGAGCCTTGCTCTTTTAACTTGCTCTATTCCCTGCCCTGTGGGGCTGAGTGGAATGGGAAGAATTCATCTCAAAGGAAGTAGGAGCTGTGCTCCCACTCAGTGTCTCTGATATTCACCACACTGCTTTGCCTAAGAGTTAAACTCAGTAGCTTGGAAAGAAACTAGGCTAGTGAAATAAATAAAACCTCTTTCTGGCTAGTGAGTTGAATCAGCATATGAAAAGACATGCTAGAACTGGTGCCAAAGGATTGCGGGAGTAGGAGTAGAGGAAAATCATTGCTCTTGCTGCTGGGTTAGATGCTAGTCATGGCATTCCAGTTTAACCCAAGTATTTCAGCATGAAAATTGACACTTTTTCAAAGCAATACCCCATTGTTCACATAGGTGCTGTCTGGAGTATTAACTCCTGTTTGAGAAAGCACTTGGAGAAAGCAGGAGAATCAACTGAAGAGCTCTGAGGAGTCATAGCAGTCCCTGGAATACAGTCATCCCTTGTCTTCCCTTGTCTTTTAGACACTCTGATTTCCCTTTTTCCACTTATTAATTTCTTTGAGGCTTTGAGATGTTGGAGATAGCATCATTATTTCATTGAGTAGGAGTATGCTGAGCTGAGTTTTGCTAGTAAAGTCAATTTGGCAGTGAGACAGTGTATAGAGTTAACATGATATTGTTGGGGGAGGTTACCACAAATCTGGCAGCAGATTATGGTTGGGATCTAACAGGAATCTCATTGAATATGTACTATTCAACATACTTCTGAATCTGGAAAAATGAAAAATAGTCATAAAAAGGACATAATTCTGTAGCATCAAATAATTAAAGCATTAAATTAAAACCAAAGAATTACTGAAGAATCTCATGGTACTCAGTGACTGTGCAATAATGCAAGAAATAAAATTGTAGCGATAAATTCAAAGTAGCATAAAGGGGATAAAAATGTTGCTGCTAGCACAGTGATGGGCTGTAAATTATCCATTAGCACTCAGAAAAGAGATCAGGAAATCATTGTGATAGGAGCCTGAAAATGCTGGTGCTGTGTTTAGTACCAGTCAGAACAATGTTAAAAATGGTTAGGAGAGGAGGTGGGTTTAATCTCCAGCCTCTCTATCTAAATACATTGTAAAAGAAAGTTTGTGGAAAGTAAAGCTTCAAAAATGGCATAGAGGAAATGTAGAAGTGGAAGAGTTATGGAAAAAACACGTGGAAAGGACCACAGTGCTTTTTATTTGATAGAAATGTTAAACAAGGAGGTAGAGAGCTTTAGACTTTCATTGTACTGAATTCATATTTTTCAACTTGTCTTGAAAGGATAAAATTGGAAGACCAGCTGTGGAGAACTGTAGCTGAGTGGAAAATTTTGTGTATGACATGTTATGTGGAAGGTTATGGGTCCCCGTGGTTCCTTATGGATCTTAAATAGAGATTGACTCTGTGCCCAGAAGCCTGAGGAATTGATATCCTCAGTACCTTTCATGTAACAGCACAGTAAATTCCTGTGCCACTGTTCCACAGGATGGTTACTATACGTCTTACTATCCAAAGGTATGTAATTTACATGAAGAAACTTACAAGAGTATCTAAATTAATTCAGAAATGGATGGCACTTTTAACAGTAATTTGGTGTTCTGACTCCATAACCTAATGCCATCCATCAAAGCCTTGAAAAAAAGCTTTCTTCTCATCTCACTTGTTCATACAATTCTGCAAGCACAGAAGCTGAACATCCTCCAAGGTGTAGATGAACACACTAAAGGAGAGCCTTTGCTACCTTAGCATGAGCAAAACTAGTCATATACTGGGAAATTATTGCTAATTTATATTAAGTTGTCATTTCTGATTCCAGTATCGTGAAATATACCGGGTGAATAGTTATGGTAGGTGGCAGGTCTGTTTGTCAGCTGCTGATGTGGCTGTGACCAGCACAGGGCAGTCCCTGACCTTCTCTTTCACAGGTCACTTCTGCAGGACCTACCCTGCCCCAGCCTGTTATGCCCAAAACACCCCCTTCTCCCCTAGTTCTTGGCTTTGTTAGCCAAGTTTCAAGAATACTGGGAAAAGTTGGCCTTTTCAGTCTAACCTGGAGTTGTGCAGAGCTCTTTGGCAGTAAATGCATGACTTTCAATTCTGCAGCCTGTGGGTAGAGATGAGCATGGAAGGCTAGTAAGTGAGGAAACTTTTTTAGCAGCTCATTAAAAAAAGAAAAAAAAAAGCCGATTAGTTCTGGTTTGGGGATGGTCATGTGAATTTGGTACTTAGTAGGATGTTGTGGCTGGCTTCTCAGGGAGCTCTTGCATTGCTTCTGTTTCCTGGCTTCAAATCTGATGTAATCAGATGGGTAGCCAGTTGCTCAGTTGTGGAAACAACTGAACCCATGCACAACATACCCTAAAGACACTTAGGAAACTTGTAGGTTGAAGGACCATAGGAATAGTGAATTTAGGAATTGTGTTACAGGGAGAGGATAAAGAGTGTAGGTGGCATCACACTCAATTTGTGCACCAAAGTCCACTAAATGCTTCTTTGGATCTACGTGGTACAGAATTTCTGATTATTTTCCTAATCTGTGTATGTTGTGTTTAGTGTTCACAGAATCATACAATATGCTGAGTTGGAAGGGACCTGTTAGGATCATCTCGTCCAACTCCTGGCCCTTTCCCAGACACCCCAAGAATCCCCCCCTATCTGGGAGCATGTTCCAAACTTTTTGAACTCAGGCTTGGTGCTGTGACCACTTCCCTGGGGAGGCTGTTCCAGTGCTCAACAACTGTTTGGGTGAAAAAAATTCTCCTAACATCCAAGATAAATGTCCCCTGACTCAGCTTGGTGCTGTCTCCTGTAGTTCTGTCACTGCTCATCACAGAGAAGGCGTCAGTCTGCCCCTCCTCTTCCCCTCATGGGGATGTTGAAGGCCACAAGCGAGCTCTCCCCTCACGCTTTTCTTCTCCAGGCTGAACAGACCAAATGACCTCAGCCACTCCTCATACTGCTTCCCCTCCAGCCCCTTCACCATCCTTATTGCCCTCTTCTGGATCCTCTCTTATAGCTTCATGTCTCTGTAGTACTGTGGCACCCAAGACTTCTCCCAGGACTCAAGGTGAGGCTGATCCAGTGCAGAGCAGAGCAGGACAATCCCCTCACTTGCCTGGCTGGCCATACTGTACCTGATGCCTCCCAGGACAAGGTTGGCCCTCCTGGCTGCCAGGGCACTGCTGGCTCATTATTCTCAAAGAAACAGACTTGCATGTAAAAGCAAAAGTATATTAACAATTGCATGAATACCAGACTACAGGAAATGCTAATGCTTCAATTTTTCAATCCTTTATATTCTTTTAATTATGAAGTTTGTCCCAGCAGTATTATTCACTGATATTTAGTGTTAATTTATCTAGCCAGTAGTATATAATAGAAGATGCAATCTTCAAATTATTTTAGTAGCTTGTGTTCATAACTACCTTATGGAAGCAATTGAATACATTAAGTGGAAGTGAGCATGCTACAAATCAGCTCATATTTTTTATTGAAATCATCTATGTGGGTATCAACATTTCTTCTTTACATCCCAGTATCCTTAAGATTCTATGCCACTTCTGAAATACATACATACATACATATATATATATGTATATATTTAAAATGAGTAAAAAGGTATGAATGAGATTGATTTTTTATGTAATATGTGCTAGTAGACTCAAGGAAAAAATGTTAGATTCCAGTACGTTGCACCCTAATTCTCCTCAAAAAGAGCCCAAAAGTAGTATGCCTAAGCAGAAATCAGGATACCTTCTGTAGGAAGATCTAAAAATAGATCCAACAAATAAGAACAAATGAAGAAATGGATAATGTTCTGGATACATGCTGGGCTCAATCTTCTTTATGTATTCAAAAGTGGATTACTGTGCTTTAGTGATGGCAGATGGTTTGGTACATATTGGAATGACATAGATTAAGGAATAAAAGTCTGGAAAGCCTATTTTTCTAGTCTTCAGAATAATTCTTTGCTGTGAAGTGCTGAACCAGGATCACCTGATATTTACAGGGGAATTAGTCAGCGTCACTGGCATTGCCATCAATGCCACTGTCTTTGGCATAAAACAAATTGTCCGTGACATTGAATAAAATATTTTAAAGTAAAATTAACAAGGTAGTTTTGAATAGGAGAGAATACTTCTCAAGGTTTTCTGAGGTTATTTTTCCTTTACAGTCATTTATCACAAATATTTCTGCTGCCTTTCAGAATCCCTGTGGTAAATTTGCAAGTTATTCTGTCCAAATCAACACACAAGCCATGACTAAGATTATCTTTAAAAGAGTCCCAGGAGCAACACTGAATCACTCTACATCATCCAGCTATTAGAGAAAGGGGTTGGTATTCTTGAGTGAGAATTTATCATCTTGTTCCGTATGTCTTAGAATTTATTCAGGTCAGTAAGCTGAGGCAGAATTTAATCATAACCAACCATCTGACCTAGCTGCACGTGGCACGAGTGCTTTGAGTCGCTCTTGCTTCCATATGGAGTAGTGGAGGCGATGAGCACTGAAAGTGCTCATCACTCCTGGGACTCTTTTAAAGATAATCTTAGTCATGGCTTGTGTGTTGATTTGGACAGAATAACTTGCAAATGAGAAGCATGATTTGGAAGTTGGGGAGTGTATTCTCCCCTTCCTCTGTGCAAATGCTGTGTAGCCCAGGTTTGAGAAAGATCATGGTGCTTCTCAGAAAGCAACAGTAGAGAAAACCATCTTCAGACAACATGTGTTTCAAGTACAGTTTGTTGTTTGTAAAGTTTCACAGCACTCACGCACACATTATGTTTAAGGTCTCTGTTCTTGGATCTGTCATTGGTTACACTCTTGCTGCCCTAAGAGACACAAATTTATGTGACTGTTTCTGTATCCTAGTCAGAGCATTGAAATTATTAATACCTTTCAAAATACAGTGTACATGCTTCTGTGATCACCTGCTTGCAGACACTTGGGAAACAACTTTCGGAAAAAAACCAGAAAACTGAACACACTTTCATATAACTCAAAATCACGAAAATTTATTAACAGAATGTATTCCTTTGATGTTTCTAGCATTAATGACTCAGACATTTCATTAGACTTAATTTGTAAAGTAACCTTGAAGAATTGAATGGAACTGATTTGTTTCTCAGATGACTCATTGTGTTGCATATTCACTTCTGTGGAATTTTGTATCTGTAGTTTTCAGAAAGTAATAAAAAGTCTGAGATCGCTGAAGGAATTATTTATTTTCACGAAATGTAAGTGCTTAAGCCATGCAGCATTCTCTTTAAAGAGCCATTCATAGGGCATTTGTGTTTATAACAGACCTTTTTTTTTTGACTTGTGGATGACTTCCGGGGGTTAGGGAGATACAAAATCAGTCTAAATTGCTCATGTTTATAAATCTGTTTTGGTTTTTTTTCTCCTCTCTGCAGGTAGGCAGGGAATCATATTTATCATATTTATCTTCTTATCAGATATGATATATTGGTAATTTTTTTTACTTTTTACCTTGTTTATAGTGGGTATTTAGAAGCACAGATAAGAATCTTTATCATTCTTTTTAATGGAAAAGAAGTTTTAAAACATTTTAAGAAATCATTCTTGAAAATATAAAGACTCCTAAACATCTTGTCAACAGCAAAAATTCCCATCTCATTTATCCCAGAGGGTTAGTCTTGTTCAGTGAACAGGCACTTGCTGTATGCTCATGTTCATTGTGCATTCTTGTGCGTCATTTATGTATGACAGATGCATCCTACAGCAGATACAATCTTTTCATTTCCCTGAGCTGTTCTTTGTAGCCCTTGCTGTAAGATGTCAGGTTATCAAAGGCGCATTAGAAAAAGCACCATCTCTTCCCTGATTACAGCAAGCTCTTAGATCTTTGCAAACAATCTTTAGAGCATCCCTGTGCAGTGAGGTGGTGCTGTAATCACTGCACACATATGAGGAAATAAGGCACAGAGGGATTTGGGAACTCTGGAGCTGAACATTTTTATTTAGTAGTATCTTGCTGTGTTTTTGTATCAACAGCAGTTATAGCTATCTGGATTTATTAAATGATGCATCTGAACTCAAACGGTCATACTGGGTGTAGTAAAGATGTAGAAAGGCATCTCATGGAGACTACTGGACCATCTGATGTAGAGACCTGACTTAACTGGTGGAGAAGAGCTTGGATCTTCATAATTATCTTTAAAGAGGAGCCTTGATCAACATCATACAGGGATTGCACAGCAATGTTAGAGATCACAAACAGTTTTCCAGTTCTGGAGAGTGTAAACCATCCTGAATCTGTTTTTCTTCTCAAGTCTTCACTCTCAGTCATTACTCACTATCTAACTTATGTGACGGCAGAAATAAAGAGATCCATATGGCTGATTTTGTAGACAAGTATCACTGACATTCTCAGATTCCCCTATGCTTTATGTAACTTAATGGAAGAGTACATCGTCATGTAATTACATAGTGCATTTAACAAAGAGATTACATTACTTAAGTAAGGTTTCTTTTCTCATATTTGATCTTTGAATGGTGGACTTGAAACTTTAGCATCCTTTTTCTGTTTTAGCATTTTAGATGTCCAGATTTAAAAGTCTGAATATTCTGAATCTCTGGATTCTCCTTTCCTCCCCCTTGTTGGGTCATCTATGGTGTTTCAAGGTTTTTTTTTGCTGCAGGCATGTCTGTCAGGATGAAGAGAATGCCATGTCTTTAGACGTACTCCTAGAAGATGGTAGAGAGCTAAACTGACGATAGAGTGGTATTTACAGTGACCTCACTCAGGCATTTACTTACTGTAGCCAAGTCAGGAGAATCTCCCTCCCAATGGTATTTAGATACCATTGCTGGAAAATGATAAATCATCCCAGAGAGATCAACGAAGAATGCAAACCTCCTGGTAGAAGAGCTCACTTCATGAAGAATTACTGTCCAGTTAGCATTATCCCACTCATAACCCATTTCTCAGTGCCAATGATAGCTTTGTTTTTTCTCCCTGATGGTATACTATGAGTTATAAATGTTCATATCTATGTCTTTTTTCTGTAGGTTTTTTTGGAAGCTTGTCACCTTATATCCTACCCTCTCTTCTCTAGTTCTCTTCATACTCTCTTTCCACTGCCGTTTTGCATTCCTGGGTTTTTGTTTTGTTTTGTTTTTTTTCCCTTCTTTCTGTCCTATGTATTTATTTTGTTCACATTCCTCATTCTTCCGAGTTCTTGTCTGAAGTGCTTACTTGTCCTTTTTCCTGCTGTCTCAAGGGGCAGTACAGTCTTCCTTCTGTGGTTTGAGGAAAGTAGAGTGCTGGAGACTCCAAAGAAGCAGGAGGAGTGCTTGCAAAATATACTGCTCTATCTTAGCATAGAACTTGCTTAATTCTGTGTAGATGGTGACTGCAGTGTGCCATGAGCTCTGAGAAACAGTGCACGTGAGATGTGTCAAGGATGGAACTGCTCAGATCATCATCTCTGGACCAGGCTTGAACAAGTTCAGGAGGAATTTTTCTGAGACCTGTAGTGAAGCCATCTGGAACTAGTGGCTAAAGAAATATCCGTGGAGGCAGAACATAACTGCCTGCTAGAGAGATCCATTCCAAAACATGAAGGTTATGCAATTTGATACAGCAGAGAAGGACTGAAGCCTTCAAGAAAAGAAAAATCCTTCTGAAACTCGCAGCCTGAGTTTGCCTGCAGAACACAATACTCCACAGATGAGCATAGACAGAATAATAGTACCATGCTTTAGTTGAAGTGTCTGTTGCTGCAGTGCTAGTTTTGTCATCCAAATAACACCTTGTGTGTGGCACGAGGGCACAGTCAAGAGACTGAGGAGAACTAGGCTTGTGAGTGGCAAGGCTAATGACTGGCTTAAAACAAGCTGTCTGCCAGCACATCATTTAATGGTAATAAATGATCCAGCACAGACATACATTTCTTCAAGGTGGTATTGACTTTTTATTAGCTTCTATGATCCTTTTGGCTGGTATTTGTCAGAGGAACGTCTTCACTCTGTTTTGAGGTTTGTTTAAAAAGCTGTCTATTGATTTGGTTTAAATTCAAATATGTTCTCTCTCTCTCTTGATCTGGGCCATTTCTCATAACAGTTTTCTACCTTCATGTAGAAAAGTTTAGATTTTAAAATCTAGGATAAGAATAGAATCGTTCAGGTAGTATCAGCTTTTGAAAAACTAAAATGCCATTGTGTTACAGTGCATAGCTTTTACTTGGATGCAGGTCTTGTCTCCCACCCTCAAGAAGGATATAATAGCATTATATAAAGGATGGAACAGATTCTGCACACAGAAAGAGTAAATTGCATTCTTCAGCTTGAAAAGGAGGAATTGTAGGAGGGTTTTGATAATGTTAGGAAAAAATCATGAGAAGAGAAGAAAGTGTAAGTGAGAAGCATCATTATCTTGTATAAGTCCAAGAGGTCTTGCATCAGAGAGAAGGAACAATTTCCATGTAAAGAGACTTTAAAATTTTTTTCAGCTTAGAAAAAGAATGACTCAGAAGAATTAAGAGTGAAGCATACAAAATCATTAATATCATGAAGAAGGTGAAGAAGGAGATATTTGCTTTTTCTCATAGTACAAAAGCAAGGCCATATCCAATGAAATGATCTAGCAGTAGCTTTAAGACAGATGAAGGAAAGTAGTTCATCATTATGTGCATAATTATCTTGCAGGGTTCGTTGCTGCAAGAGTGTTGTGGAGGCTTAAAGTTTAAAGTGAACGGGTTCAAAAGCAATTAGATGAATTCATGATGGATACTTCTTCTAAGGCTGTTAAGCATGATGATGGGAACTGGAAATCCCTGAACCACAATCTACAGGAAGATGAAAGGTTGCTGGAGGGTTGGGCAGAGGGGAAAGAATTGCACTTTGAAAGAGGATGATACATTCTTTTGCTAAGTATCCAGTGCGAACCACTAGTAGGCATGGAAATAGCACGGAAGGGAGTGATGCCTCCGTCCTATTTGTACCTTCCCCTTTTTTATATACATTGATGAGATCCTCCAAACCTTCCAAGCCTTTTCTTCTCTAGAGCTGAACAGTCCCAGCTCTCACAGCCTCTCATCAGAGAAGAGCTGCTCCAGGCCCTTCATCATATCAGTGGCCCTTTGCTGGTCTCTCTCCAGTACTGGAACCAGTACTGCAGATGTGGCTGTACCAGTGCTGAGTGGGTAGGTTCTGATTGCTTTCATTTTCCCAATAGGAATTTGAGAAATCTAGACAGTGCTGGTTTTCCTCCTGTAAAAGAAACATAGGCATTGCGTATGTACAGTATGATTGTGTAAAAAAATACTTTTGTGATGCTGCAATAGATGCTGGATTGACTGCCACAGTCATATAGAAAAGATACTATTCAAAGAGGAATGTTTAATCTAATTGTGTTTGAGAAATGAATTGCTTTACTTGTACTTCTTTTTAGTTCCGAAAGTATCTAAAAGGATTCTTGACATTTTGAAATGTTGCAAAAGTCTGCCTTTGTAAACATTTTATTGTTGAGAAAGGCTCATGGGTGTTTTTCCCTATGTGTTTTGTGTTTTTACATTATCAAGTGATGAAAAATGCTTAATATTTCTGGGAAAAAAAGAAAATAATGAAAGGTGTGATTCACCTTTGAGAACTTTGAAGACATCAGAAATTGGATATTCCACTACAGAGAGAATGGGTATGTTATTTTGCATGACATTTTTTATGACCTTTATTGTGTTTGTTATAGAGAGAGACCTAAAAAGCAAATTGTCATATGAAACTGTAAACAGAAAACTACTTGATCATAGTAACTACTTAACACTTGGCTATGTTTTTACAATAACACAGGGTGTAGGGTCTCTGACAAATGCAATTTTTGTAGCCTCTCAAAATTTGGAAAAGGAATAAAAGGATACCACAGAACTAACCTGACAACTTCAACAATTGCTCTGACTTCATAAAGCCTGTATTTTCTGTCTTAAAAAAGAAAGACTCACAAGTTACTGTAAATATAAATGCTGTTCAAGCAGGGAAACTTAATTAGCTTTTTGCTTGTACAGGAAGATTTAAAAATCAACTGGTGGCATCTATGGCACACTTTCTCTCCTTTCCTGCAAGCTCCCCATGATCATTATCTCTCTGATGGGAGTTTCGTGGCTGCTCATGCTGTCCTGTCCTTTCATGTTCATGCAGTCATGGATGTCTTATAATTTTTGTTTATTGCTTGCAGAATGATAAGCCATTGGTATAGACTTAAGATGCAGACAATATATGTGTAAGTCTTAGCATGACTCTGAACCTAGTATGCAAGAAACATTTAAGATCGTGTTCCAAACAATCATCTAGAATAAGGCAAAGAAAGAAATCAATATATTAAAAATTCTACTGTTGCTTGTCTTGCACCGATTTTTTTTTGCCTCGATTTTTTAAGGAAAAGGGATCTTTTGTGCATTTTTAAAACCATGTTCTAGCTGAATAATGTTTTATATGACGCATGATTGTCATTACTTTTTGTAATATAAGAACTTGGAGTTATTAAATGTCAGCAGGTGACAGGTTCAACATAAACACATTAAGACAGTTTTTCACATTAATTAATGAAATATTGATTTTTAATTTTGTTGGCAAGAGACTGCTTCTGTAATGGTAAAAGTCTTCGTGTGTTGAAAAAAAAAAAAAGAAAGGTAAAGGAAGAAAAAAACTGCTGAGGGTTATTAAACACAAAGATACTGTCTCTGTATCAGGAAATCCCTGAACTGAAATCTCCACTGTGCTAAGGAAAAAGCATTACAAGCTTGGCCTATTTTTATGATCTTTCAGTCTTCATTACTGGACACTGTCAGGAACAGAAAAGCAGATTAAAAATCTTTGGTCTTACACAGCATCTTCCTTTGGTTGAAGAATAGCTGCATTAGGTTTCAAAAGGGCAAGGTTGGGATTATGGTTGCTAAAAAATTATTTACTTGGATTTTTCATACTGATTTACTGCTTTGTTTTTCCACATCAGTAAGTTATATATGGAACATTCTCAGTGTAGGGTCCTTGGTTCTGCCTCACATACTTGTTTCAAAAGTTTCATCGTTGCTATTTCAGTTTCCTTTTACTGGTTTCAAATAGAGAGTTTAAAGGGAAAAGCAAAATCCACCTTGTTCTAAGGATATCTTTTTTATTCTTTGTTACCTTTATCCATTTCTTTATGATGTTTTGGTCTACTGGGTTACTCTAAAAATATTTCCCTTTCTTGAATGCAAGTAGTTCATGGATTCTCCTCCCGAGGATTCTATGGCATCTCCCTATATTGAGTAAAGGGTTCTCTTTCATTCCTAGTTATCCTGCTAAGCTCGCAATAAGAATTGCCTCTTTTTCCATACAGCCATTGGGTTCTAATCCTAACCTGATTTTAAAAAGTTAAGAGCTCAATCCAAACAAAGCTGATGTGAAGTGATGCTTGCAAAGAATTTTAGTATTAGAGTCTGCTTGTGTCATCCTAACCTTTCCCAAATTTTCATCAAGCCCAAATATATAGGCATTTTTAACTAATGTAACTCCAATTAAATTTCTTTATTGCCTGAAAATCTACTTGTGCATGCTTCTAGCAGTACAAGCAGTCTTAGAAGAGATATTTGTACATCGTACACAAATTTTGAGTATTTCTGAGTATCCCACTCTTTGAGGAGCCTCTGAAGTGTGTAGAGATCACTCTGTATACAAGTGAAAGAAAGAATGATGTGCACAATACTCTACTCCCCATGACTCCTGAGCAGCACAGACACTGCCCTGAGTGTCTCAGCACAGTAGTCTCACTGAGGACTACAGTGTTTAGGATCACTAAAACGGGACAGAACAATTGTGCATTCCTGTATTCTGGTCCAAGTCGTTTAGTCCTTTCCTTAATAAGGTAGCTGCAGGGTGACAAATCAGGACCATTCAGGAGCAAGAGCTCCATTATCTTCTCCTCACAGTGCTGCTCCCTGGAATTATCCCCCTGTTTTTTAAGCCTGGCATAGCTTTCTGCCTTAGAAGCAGAAGGCACATTGTTTTCTCTTCTGTGCCTGTGCATACCTGAGGGGCTTCGGTAGGGTCTGTGCATGTATGTTTTGGAGATAGATGCTGGTGGTCTTCTGTTAAACCATCTTTGGAATGCAGGGTAGAGGAGGTAACATCCTCCAATGCAGCTTCATTAACGTGCATATCATTGGCTCCAAGGAGGCTCTATCAAATCTTAACACAAGTTTCTGATCCTGTATTTACTTATAAAGCAAGTTTTAAAACAAGAAGGGAACCAAACTTACAAAGACATAGTGATGTTTTCAATATTATCCTCAAATTACAGCAATGTATACACTCTAAGTCTAAAAAGCTCATTTTGTATTGCTCTGTTCCTCACATTGAATCAATTCCTAGCCAAATCATAGTATTAAATGATCATTAGGCCTTGTATAAACCACAGATCCTGGCTTAGGTTTATTTGTCTCTAATCACTTCTTTAGTTTACTATTCCTTTGCTGGGGGTCTCCCCTGGGGCTGATTGAATATTGATGGGGAACAGTGGTCACATAAAATGCTTTCTGAACTTGGAGGAACTTTGTCTTCTGTTCTGATCTGTTTGCTTTGCCTGGTTTATCTTGCCTGATAAATGGTAAACATTTCAATCTCACAGGTCTTATGTGATTTCATGATGTTCAATCTCCTTTGTTAAAAAACATTTCCATAGCTTACACTTTCTGTCTTGCAGCTGAAATAATTTTTAATGCACCATCTAACCTGAGCAATTGCTTTTTACATGAAACCCCTTTCTTTTTTATGATGTTCCATGAAGGAGCTGCAGGACTTCAGGAACCACACATTATTCAAATGCTCGGTGAGAAGCAGTGGGTCTGCAGGGCATTGAAGTAGTATGAATAAAAAGGGAAAATTACAGTGCTTCATTTCTTCCAAGCTACTGTGCTCTATTACTCATTCTGAGAAGTCCTTTCTATGCCCCCTTCCAGGATGTGAGATACACAACTGAAATACATCAGGTTTATAGGTAAATTTCTCCTCTAAAATACATACTTTTTCAATTTATCTAATATTTTGAAAGGAGCTTCTCAGTAAGGAACACACAAGCCAAAAATGATTTGCAAGTCACTTGCCAGTTACTGTTGGAAATTAAACCATTTAATTACTAGAATTACTAAATAATCAATAGTCTTTTCCAGGACAGGTGGTAATTCTGATAAATAGCTCATGTGAACTAATTTGTTAGATTCGAACATTTGTCATGAACTTGTTTTCAAACACTGTATATAATTTTGCCTTACTGTTTAGCATTATTTACCTGTTTAGCTGAACATCATTATAATTTATTTATATTCTACTATGATGCTTATTCCCTATACAATGACAAATTCCCATAAATTTAGAGCCAGCTTATAGAACAGTTCATGTTTCATAGGGATAAACCAGATCTGAAACAAGCAAAAAATCCCAAACAAAGTAAAAAAATTGCAACAAAAAAGAGAAAAAACCTGTGTTGACATGTTTCAATTAATTAACTCTCTTTCAGAAATTCAAGGTAAACATTTTGATTCTTCTTTTGGTTAGTAACCATTTCTTCAACTTACTGTCATTTAAATTTCAGAAGTTTGGGTTTTTTTGGTTTTTTTGAAATCTTACGAATTCTGGGCAGAGAAAACTCTTTCCCTCTTTGATATAAATACAGAGAGAGTGAGGAGGTACAACAAGGCCAAGCACACACACAATGTTCTGCAAACCTCAGATCTAGGGAATGAGGTCTCTCTTGGAACCACGGATGGAACAGGTATGTTGTGACAATGTGTCACGTTTACTGATGTGAAGAAATTAGTGAACATGATTTTCAAGTGTGTTGAGACATCATCTCTCAGGCCAAAATATTGCAGTGGTTATTAGGCAAATCTATAACCAGTTTTATCTTGGTGGATTAAAGTAAATTACCTATAGTTCTGTATGTAGCTAGAAATTCCTAGTTACTAAGGTTATTACAAACCTAACACCTCAGACTAATTTGGCTTTATGTAATTTATCTAACATGTCCTGACTTCTTCAAGATGATACCTGCTTATGCCCTAATTCATTAGGATGACATCATGTAAATATGAAAGGCATTTTTCTTTGGACCAAAAATTTATTTGCAGTGAAGCCTTTTATATATACTCGAGAGTCTGCTTGGGTGATAACATTATTTAAACCCATGAGGCAAGGTGCAAACTGAGAAGTTGTCTTAGGCAGTCATCCTTGTGTACTGTGCTGGACAGTTTAAGGGAATTGCTTCTTAATTACAGGGTTGTCCTTGATAACAGTGAAAAAAATTGGTTTGGACAGTATCGATTCCAAGCACTTCTGTTCCTCTTTTGGGACATTCCCAGCCAGCAGAACATTCACTGAGGGTCAGATAAAACAGCTTAAGTTCACCCCGTGCTTAATTTAATCAATAGGAGCCTATTTACTTTGCTGAATGTTGGCCATGTTAATTCAGCTGTGGAAATATCATCATCATCATGTGCCTCTGAGGTACAATAGAAAACGAGTTTTGGTAAAATATGTACAAGGCTATCCAAGCCTCTTGAATTTCCCCCAATTATTTTTTTAGAACAGCATAATATTTTTTATAATGTTGATTTTGGCAAGTTTTACCCTTCTTCCTTTGGCTGCACATAGTGATTTCTCTGTGTGAGCATTCTGTTTCAAACACATCTGGTTTTGACAATGTGTCATCCCTCCTGTGTGACAGGGAGAACTGAAAACAGCCATCCTGGGCTAACAGTTAGTGTTTGGAAGACCACTGATGGAAAAATTTCACCTTCAGCATATTTACCAATGCTACTCACAGTGTCTGTGAGATAAAAGAGTAACAGTATAACTTCTTAGAGAGAAATTGGGATAAATTGAGATTAATTGCTTTGCCTAGAGCCACATTTGAGCTCAGTCATGTGGTCCAAAAGTAACGCTTCACAACAGATAGGACTCAAGTGCTTTGCATGGGGAGTCTATTAGTCTAATTATAAAAGGCCATCAGTGTGTTCTCATTATCTGAAGCAAATGATTAAAATTCAGAATAAACAGTAATGCAGCATAGTTTGATATTTTTTAACAAACTCCTCTGATTCCCACACAGATATGTCTGGTGTTCAAGCTACAGTGTCCAGTTTTTTTTTTTGGGTTTCTTTGTTGGCTCTGGGCATTTTCTCTGCTGCAAATGTTCTGAATTGCTACAGTTACAACCCATTACAGAAAGCAAAACATTTTGAGATTGCATTTTGGGGACTTGAATTTACCTGATCATATTAGTATTACTTTTATGTATGCTGTGGCAGCAAGTCCATTAGCCAAACAAACAGGGACTAGGGGGGGAGCTGGTGGAATGAATACAGAACATAGGCAGAAGCAGCACAGTCTGTGGCTTAAGACAGTGCTTGAGCAACTATCACTTGGGAAATCCCTTCAAGGTGAGAAAACCAAGGAGCTAATAATAATCCTAACTATAAGCATGAAAATAACCATAATCTTAAAATTTTCTTCTGAAAAACATGGCAGAAAAAAGTCTGTGGCTAGGTGGAGGGTATTGTAGGCAGAGTTGATTGCATTTTACTGCTGTGGAGCATTAAGTAGTGCTTGATCTCGGCAGCATTGCTGTAGTGACCAGTGGTGCTCCTTGGACAGGTGACATGGATCAGTGTCAGGAATCAAATGAGGGCTGACTTGGATGCATCACACGTGTCAGGATGCGCTACAACCTGGCATTTATGGGGTTTCCTTCATACTTCCAGCATCTGATGGGATGAGAAAGGATACACCGAAAACAACCAGCCAAATTCTTCTTATAGACTTGTGTCTATAAAAGAGAATGGTAGAGTAAAATTGGTTTTAAGAAGAAAGGGAGGAAAAATGCTCCTTTAGTTATGGTCTTCTTCCATAGCTTCTTTTTCTTCTTTGCCTTGGTAGGGCAACTGACCATGGGGTTGGTAAATAATTTTGAAATTCATACAGTGAAATGCATCTTACATGCCAGTAACAGTTGTTCAAGAAATTATAATTGAATGGTGTCATATTTTGCCATTTTTTACTATTTAATTTTTCCATATGCATGAAATGAAAATGAACCAATTTATTTCTGTGTGATCTAGTTCAGGTTTTCTTTTGTTTTTATTTTAATGATGAAAATTTAATACTTCTTTTTTGCTCTCATATGAAAATTCAATGTTACATCTGAGTTATGATAAATCTAGTAGTGTCATATTTAATAATAACAAAACTGTGGAATTACAGAAAAGTGATATAATTAAAATAATTTAGCTTTCTCTAGTTAAAGGACTTGCTTCTCCAGTTACAAGATACATACATGAGAGAAAAATACTATATTCCAAATGTTTTTTTATAAGTAATTTTTGTAATGCAATTTGAGATTGCAAACATAGAAGAACATTATCAGAAATTTGGATGTTGAATGGCACTGTTGCACCTTAATAAACTCTTTGTTAAATGTATGTTTCTTGTCTGTTGGTCTTAGCACTTTTTTCCTCCTTACAATTCTGTTTTTTGAAAACAAAATATGCTACACTTCTGTTTAAAATACTCATGTACTAACAATTTGATAGATTGTTGGGGTTTTTTAACCTGGTAGTGAATACACTAGCAAACTAGGCTCTGGAGTGTTATTTATTTTCAGGTATTCTGTGTTCTAGTCAAAAGGTGAGTTTCTCATTTCAGGATCACAGGTATTGTTCAAACATTGAATATTCTGTGCTTGGAAAAGCACAGGTTTGAAAACCTGGCTGTTCCATTTTTCTTAACAAATTAAGCTGGTTTTTCTGTAGCAGGAGTGCAGGACTGCCCTCCATTTCTCATTCTCTAAATGTGCAAAATTCAGCTGCAGCTGCTTTGACAAGTTTTCTGCAGTGACCCCTGATATTGTCATATGTAAAAGTGAAAACACAATTTTACATTTGTTCTAAGTAACTTCTCATAGGCAGGTGCTACAGATTCACATTTAGGCAGTTGCTGTTTTGTAAGTTAAAATGTTATTTTCAGTTTTTCTCTTCATCTTGTTTTTCTGTGTCCTCTAAGAGGAAAATAGAAAATCTGGGTGATGGAAAAGCAGCAATGCCTTCTATTCTGTCTAAAACCCCCCCAAATCTAAACAGTGAAGAAAGGAAGAAGTATTCTTCTCAGAAAATTGTTTACATAAAGTACTGTAGTCAGAAAGTGATAAAGAATAACTGGTTTTTTAGCAGCAGAAGAACATGAGAATATAGTCTTCAATTCCCTTACATGTTTTGTAATGCAGATTCCCTTTAAAGTAGCCTCGCCAATGTACCTTAAATATATTTTAGAATTATTTTACCATGAAATTAGTTTTTCTCCATCGTTGACTTAGTTGAATCCTTCTTTTTGATCTATGCTGGGACATTAGGAGTGAAGCTGTGGCTGCACATACTGTTTTAGTAGGTTTCTATCAGAAAGTGTTCTGCAGTAGACCATACCCAGGGAGAGCAAAGGTTATTTAGCACAGCCTGGCTGCTCTGTAGCAGCTCCTTCACCTCTCACCATGAGTCTTACTTAATTCCCACACTCTATACTTCTGCCACCAGGTTGTATTTACATATTTATTACCCAGAGGAAAAGCAGAGAAGGAATTTCAGTCTTGAGAACAAGTGCAGAGCAGCAAGAAACTCCTCAGGTTGTCCTCATGCCCTGCTAGTCATTGCTCGGCCCGATTTAAACTCCAGTCTCCTGATTTCCTCTCTAGTAACCAACCTGCAAAATATTGCCTGCTTTTTAACCTTATACATTAGGTTTTGGGTTGCTTTGAGGTTTGTGTTTTTTTGGTTTTTTTTTTTTTTGTTTTGTTTTTTTGGGGTTTTTTTAGGAGAGTTAAATGAAGCAATTAGAAGAAATAAATTGGTTTGGGTAGACAATTTTGGCTTGCTGATATTTCACCTTCACTGTCCCATTAATGGCTGTTTTTCCTGTTCACTTGCAGATAGTTAATAATTTTCCTGCCTTTTTAAAAAATTTATTTAGAAAGTGTTACCTTTCAGTAGCTGTGGGGAAGGGTTATTAATTGCTTTTGATTTACACAGCCTGTTAAGGAACAACTATACTAAAATCAAGGTGCAATTAACATTACAAGGTCACTTATAGCAGTTCAACCTTGTATTAAGGAAAACTATTTTACATAGATCTTTGTGGTATTTAATTCCAATTTTATTTCTTCCACCTTTAGGTGAAATGCCTTTTTTCTTTTTTCTGTTTAAACAGTAGTTTCTTGCCTATCAGAAGCAAGAAGTTAAGCGAGTAAAAGATGTGGTAGCTGGATTTCAGGGGTTGAATGCCATATTGCAGCTTTTGGAACTAGTCTTCCTCTGAAGTGAAACACCACAAATCACTTTGTTTCTGAAGTAAGAGCATGCCTCCTTTAGACTGCCCTAATCTAGGTTTTATGAGAACCAGGAACTCTGAGCATAAAAAGAGTATGAGAAATTCCTAAAAGGTAGTCCACAGCAGAATCTGATCCACAGCTCTGGGAGTCTAATTTCTTTTATTCTTGTGTGTACCTGACATTGCCTGTGTGGGTGTAGTCCCGGAATATTCATGATGGCTCTGTTTTCCAGGATTAGGATTTTAAGATCAAGAAAAGAAACCTTTTTTTTTTTTTTTTGTGATGTTATATCTGTTGCAGTAGGTAACATTTGGATAGCATATACAAAGATTGCCACAGCTTTGCAATTCTTTTGTCTTGTGCTTGTCTGCTGTGCTGTGTGAAGAAGGGAAACTGGTTAGAAGGTAATGCTGACTTGTCTTTTTCTAGGAGTGTACACAAATGGACAAAGAAATAGGATAAACATTGTAATGTTTACTTATGAATAAAAATTCTGTTAGTGACCAATAGATACCACTAGCATCAGACATCTAGTTTTCAGATGAGTTTCAGATGTCTTAGTTCAACAAGATCTACTTACTATCATTGCTTCTGTTGTGGGTACAGACATATTGTTATATAACCTATTATAAATACTATGGCATAAATTGCATTTGTTACATGCACAGATGTCCTGGTTACAGCCAGAGGCACTCACAGGGTGTGCCTGCCCACAGCTCCTCTCTAAGGGCTCCCTTCCTTTTCCTTACCATGGAAGATGGACTGTGTATCTAACTAGACTTGTTACATCATCCACAGCAGCCACTGGGATGGCACCTGGCACATGGATTCAGGAATTTAGAGATGTTGAAAGCTGGTAAGAAATACGTAAACTTGTTCTGTAAGTTTGGAAGCCTGCATCTTAACCTGAAATTAAAGATGCATATATTTGTACCCTACAATTTTCTGACCCTTTAATATTCTGGACAGCATACATCCTGCATGCTTTACACTTCAATAATTTGAATAATACATTTCCATTTTGACACAGCTTGCTAGCAGCAGGGCAGTTTGGCGTTTGTCCGGCAACTAAAATATCTGGTGATGCATGAATGTACAATTTTTTAAAAAAATAAATGCCCACTGATATTTTTAGAAGATGTGCACTTCAAGCTGAAGAGCTGGCTGGGTACCAGCCAGGTGCTGCCTGTTGAGTGCTCCTTTCTAGACACCTCTGCCTGTGGCGTGTCTTTGTGTGCAGTGGTGGGCAAGGAGTGGCAGAGAACGGTGTGCCCGAGTTTAGTTTCTGTGACAGCTGCCTGGCAAAACTCAGCCTGTGACTTTGCACATTCATGAAACATCTTTTAGGTCTGTCTGCCTCTGGGAATTGGCTTCCAGGCTTGGGATCTTGAATGCTCTGCTGTAGTCATGTGGTGCCCAGTTAGTGCATCCAGAAACAGCAAGTGGGGATTTGTTTTGTTGGGACTTTGACTTGCTGTTTGGATGGTTAAACCAATCCTGCACATAAAGCAGTGCTCTGCTTCCCAAGTTAATTTTCACTGAGTTGAAATTAATCATCTTTCCTAACCTGCTCAAGACTGATTTTTGACGGATTTTTCTTACTATTCTGTGGTTCTCTGCTTCTACTTTGCAGTTGCTTCTTTGGGTGGTTTCAGATTTGCCCAAAAAGGGTGTGCACTGCCAGGTGCCCAACTGCTCGTGTGCTGCACCCCACTGCATGGCTGTGGCATCAGCCCAGCCTGAGAGCCTGCATTCCAGGGGCCCATAGCTTGGCCTTGTGCTGCCAATACCTTAGACATGGTCCTGTTACTTTAAAGCCTGCAATATTCCCAGAAGCTCCTAGGTTTGGAAAAGAAAATAAACAGGTAAATAAAGCCCTTGTCCCTCCAGCTTTTGGAGCAGGAAAAAGCAGGGGGGAAATGTAAAAAAGGTTTAAATTTCGTGAGGAAACTAGTAAAAATTCTCATCAGTCACAGATTTTTAGGTACCTTTTTATTTCTTTAGAAGGGTAAATATTTATTTTTAGAGGATCACCAAAGGAAAACTATCCATTAACTCACCTCACCTTTCTCTTCACTAATGTATTGTTTTGTGACCTATACATGCTGCTGCTTTGCTGTATCTTCTGGTGTGTCAGCTGCTGACGTGTATTGTAGGCAGAGAGTCGAATTAATCACAAGGAAAACAAAGCATCTTCGAATACTTGAACTCATTCCCATGAAGTGCTTCTTAGCTTTGTTGGATAGTGTAAAAATAGTACGTTGTTAATGTTGTTTTGAGCCTGTCTGAACAGATTTACCTGGAGGGGAGAAAGGAAAATCTATCTGGATTGCACCCAGGCAGAATGGAACACACCAAGGCATTACAGCACTGTGTAGCAGCAGTGTGTGAGTAATAAATCATCTGAGTAAACTCTTACTGGAGGGTAGAATAATGCTACTTGAGCTAACAGGTATTTGTTGTTTGTTTTGAGAGCTTATTTTCTGCTTAATATAACCAAAGTTATGCAAGCTCACTAAGTGATGCTAACAGGTAAGAAGGATGTTTACTCAATTTAATGCAAATTCAAAATATATGATTAAAAGTATTCTGTGACTGAGTGATGGATGGTAGATGAAATATTGAAGAGTGCATTGAAAAGGAAGAATTATCCTAACTTTGTGTGAGTGGCAGTGAATTCTTAAACATTCTATTTCCATTAAAGAAAAAATATTCAAGTTATAATAGGTAATTCCATAAAAACATTGTGTCTCTGCTCAATGGTAGTCCAAGAAACAGAATATTGGGGGTGATTCTATGGAGAATAAAAAACAAAGCAGGCAGAGCTGCAGAAACCTATAGCTTGTGTGGTTCTGTCCCCCCTCCATCTTGATAATGAATAAATACAACTGCAGAAAGTACAATGCAGATAATAAAGAGAAAAAAAAAGTGTGAAAGAATTCTGCACAAGTAAATGATTAAATAAAGCTGGACTTACTATCCCTGGAATGAGAGGATTGAGCAGTGAATATAATAAGCACAGATGGAAAAGGTGAACAGTTTCAGGATGTCTCTCACCAGATGTCAGAGGCAACAAGTAAAGCTAATGGATGTCAGGTTCAGAACAAAGGGAGATGCTTCCTGTGTTGTGTGGTTGAGGATATTGCATGATCCAGACATTTACATGGGTTCAGAAAACAAAGTGAAAGTGCCTAAAATGGAATAAAAATGTGTCACTGAACACAGAAAAATCTCTGTCAAAGCACACAGGTGATATGCCTGTGGTTCAGGACAGTGCTGATCTGCATCCAGCTGGGAGCATATCCCTGGAATGTGTCTCTGTGTGATCACTTTTGCCTGTTGCTGAAGATCCTGAGATAAAAGACTGTTTGGTCTCAGTGAGACTGCTCTTCCATTTCTTTTGCTGTGTGGGAGGCTAGAGTTCAAAAGAGCAATGTAGTCAGGTTCACTCAGTTGTAAAAGACACTTGAGCAGATCTATACAGTATACCAGCCCATCAAGGATTATTGACTGGACCCATCTCATCTGCTGCTTCTTTTCTGTTCATTATCAGAAATTAGCCTCAGCTTCCTTTGCTTGTCCTCAAAAATGTAGTGCAAGAGGTTGCAGAGTATATTATGTACTATTTTTACTTTTAATTATTTTATTTAATTTATTTTATTTTCCATGGATTTTATTCTCTGAGAACCTTGAGCAGGCCTAAATAACATAGGTACAGAAATAAATAGTAATAGCTATATGTGTGCAGATGAGCTTTCTGTCACATAGGGAACAGAAAAAAGTAAAAGAAAAATTAAGGAGGGGATAAAAAGTCTACTGAGATCTAAAATGAGATGTAAAGTGATTAAAGCAGAGGGGGAAATGGATGTCTGATTAAGGATAAGGAGTTCTGATGATGTGACCTTTCATGCCTGCTGCATCTTCGATGGTCAATGCTCAGTCAAGAGAAGGGCTGATTCAAAGGGCAGCACAGTCTGAGGTTGGTTGTCTCACACCAAAAAATGAGTTCAAAAAGGAGAAGGCAATTTTCAGTTGTGCATTAAAAAAAAGGAGCTACAAATGTAGATGTCAGGGACTGGTAGTGTAGTCACCTTTGTCTAAGCATAGCAGAGCTGGAGAGCTGTGACATATGTGTGAGAAAGATGCAAGCAGACGATTTCACTACTGCTGAAAATGTAGTCAGGGGCTTGTGTAGAGGCTATTGCAGGACAGTAGTGAAATAGGGGCAGTTTGCCATCCATGCTGTAGATTTTAGGCACTGGAGCTGTAATTCAGCACTAAAAGATAATATATGTTGAGTTCCCAAAAAATCCCATTAGATTTGCCCATACAGGCTTGGCTGAGAAGCTGCACCTCTCACCTGTTAAATGACATATTGGCCACTCCTGATGGATATGCAACCACTGCATGAATTTGCAGAGAAGGGGACAGAGGGCTGTGCAGCTGAGTGACATCTGAAGTGTTTTCTGTAATACTTTTAACTCACACATATATGCAGACAGCTGGAAGGTCTCCTCCCAGGGCCACCTTTCTGTCCTGGAAGAAAAACTGCTTTTAAAGGTGGCAGTTTCATGCAGCCATAGTGTCCCTTGGATTTCTGTCCCCAGGCTCCTGTGGGTGATCCTGATGAGTGCTGGTTGGTGTTTTCCTGACCGAAGAGCAGTCGGCCAGTGCTGCAGGGGAAGAATGCACATCTTCACTGACCTTGGGGTTTGGGGTGGGTGCACCAGCTGCATTTCCTTCTCAGTGAGCTTCTGGAGGGGACATAATGAAACCAAAATCCTACCTCACTACCATCATGAGTTTTCCCCTCAACTCATGGCATGTGCCTTCTATAAATGAACTGCCTTATGATTAAAGGGGGATTTTAAGACTCTGACTTGGTCCCTCCCTGGCATAACACCCTCCCATTGCCTTCTGGGTCTTCTTCATCTGTTCTCTGCCATCTAGTTGGGCTGGAAGCTGGCAGGATTCCTGGCCTGATTTATAGTGGCATTGGAGAAAATTGAGGTAGGCAGGGTCATGGTGAATTTTGGACAGTTGTCCTCTGCTGATGACACCTCTATAAAGTCTTCCTTGAGAGGGAAGTGCTGCCTTTCCTCCTTTACTGGAATGTCATCAATCCTTTGTTATCCCTTCAGGCTTTCTATTAATTAACAGATTTTTCAATTGTAAATAGCTGGCTTAAAAGCCTTTCTTGTGTTATCCCCGAACATCCCTGGCATTCATATGAGTTACTGTCCTTTTCTCTATTACTCTGAAGTTGATTATTGTGATACCAAAGAATTTTTTTCTATGTAGATCTTCTTCCTGTTGACTAAAAAAGTAGTTATATTTGGGCACTTCAACACAGTATTACCCTTTATTTCAAAACCTTTTTCAGCTTTGGAATGTTTCCTGAGGAGGTCAGATTTTTCCAGAAAATCAGGAATAACTGTGTTAGAACAAACTAGTAACATCTTCTTTCCAATATCCCACAGCTGGTGATGCTGCACAGTGAGCATCTGTCATGGATTATTTTGTGAAGCACTGCAGGGGTTTATGGTCTTTTTATCTTATCTGTTGTAATCGAGTGTTTGAGTATGTAATCTCATTTCATAGATAAGGGATGTACATATGTCAATATCTTTTCTGGATGTATATGCATGCAACAGCCTCCATGGTTAATTATACATGATTTAGAAATTTAAAAAACCCCACCCTTAATAACTTACTAAATGAAAAATATGTTAAAATTATATCTTTATTAATTATATATATATATTTTATATATATGTAAGAGTTATATGCAACTTTTGTCATTCAGTTTCATTCTTTATTGCCTTGTTCTTCTGAATAATAAAATGAAAACAGTCAATGTAATATGTCATCAATGGTTGATTGTGTACCCTATGTACTTTGCGTACTTCTATCCTCCTCATCTTAGTTTTCTCTACCTTATGAGCCACCTTAAATACCTCTGTGTTTTTTCCACTTGCCTGCTTTTAAATTTTACATATTACTTGCTATAGCTTTTGCTTTTGAGATAGATGACAAGAAGTACCAGTCATTAATTCCTTGTTAGCATGTGTTATAGCATGATAAAACCAAATACATAATTAGATTTTGTTAATTTGCCAAGTATGATCAAATACTTTGTATATTTATATATAGTTGTAAGTGAACAGAAGTTGTGTGCTGCATTACACAAAAGCTTGGGAGAAAAATAAGCAACAAACTAGAGAGTTTACTGCAGAAATGTAGATTATTTGTTCAGATTTTTTTTTAAGGTGTTTATCTGTTTTCAAGTTGAGCTGAAAACTCCAGGCCAATTCTGTAGAAGAAATAGTGATAACACATGGCACAAATTTGGATCAGTTTAGAAAATCTGGTGCTTCAAGGGTAGGGGACTCTTGTTACTACTCGACAGTCTCTCCCAATAACAGAGTGGTCTTGCTGAGCCTCCTCCATGCACTTTTAGGGGTACTAGTAACCAGGAACAGGTGTTGCTTTGTCTCACAAGCATTCCCAAGGAATTTAGGCAGCGCATAAGGTACTACTCTAGCACTGCACACACATTTTTCTTTCTTAATTGCAAGCCTGATTGTACACTGCTCCTAGGAAAACAAGTTTAGTGTTCATATTGTTTGTGTGCCTCCTTGTTTGGCCAGGACACCCAGTAGATAAACTCTGCCTGTTGCCTTTGGCCGTGACTCCTGCTGATTGCATCCAGCAATACCTGGGAAGATCATAACTTTCAAAAGAGAGGTAGTGGCAACTTGCTGTGCCAGAGGAAAGAGACTCCTTAAATTAGACCTAAAGTGTATAGAATGAAAGGAAAAATACACTGCCATCAATATCCTCTATGCTTTCCCCATGGTGTTTCTATAAAGTGTGGTAAAAGTTTAAATTTATTTGTACTAGTCTCATTAGAAGTCAGCAGTTCTTCTTAGCATAGAAAATTGTGAAAACACCTGGTAAATTATACCCTGAAATAGGTTAATTGTTAGCTTTTTGTAATTATAATCAAGGGCTTTTGTATTTACTAAGGAAAAGTACTACGTGGGAGTATAGATAGTATTATTGAATATAGAGCTCTTGATTTATTTTCATCTTGTTTTCCCTTTGATCTGATTATTCTGAATGACAAATCTGTCATCCATGTGAACACTGGGAATACTGAATTTGGCTTGCTGTGTATTCAATTCTAATAAGTAAGAAACTTGCTTGTAAATATTTCTGCAGCATAGTTTTCACCTGTGCCCTGCTTCAAGCAGATGATGGTATTTTCATCTTGCACTATGCAAGATGCTTTTAATTAGTTTAGTGTAGTCAGCCATAAATCATTTGCTGTCCTTGAATGCCAGAATTGATGACTGCCATTACAATGCTCTGAAGAGGTGTGAGAGAATCCAGTTTAATGAAACAGCCACTTGGGCATCCTTATTCCGTCCATTTATGGTTTTGTTTTAGTAGAGGCAATAAAAAAATTTGTGATTCACAGTCAGATTTGTGTTCAGGTCAAACAGCTCTTCTTAGATGTGTGTACAGATGTACCTGCACACAGATATCTAATGTGAAAAACCTTACACAGTTGTTTCAAGACAGTAATGATGACAGAAGGTGGTAAATTTCTAATGTATGCGAAAGTTGTAGAGCTGCTGATTGTTAATGCTGGAGCTTAAATGGGCAGTATGGGGGCTAACTCTTTGAATGTTACTCAGGTGTTTTATTTCCTCAGTCCATTTACATGATTCTCCTGAATAATTTGTTCAGAACTATGTCTTCATTTATTTGAAAATGCTCATTATAATATACAAACATTAGAGAGTCAAGAGATGATGTGGGCTCCTAAAATGCTGCAGGTTTTAAATGGAAGAAAAACCTCTTGGTTTCATGTCACACTTTGAAATCACGTTTTAAACCTATGCTTTGTGTCTAGCTGTGAGAATATTGTAAAATACTGCATTGCTAAGGCTATAGGTGGTTAAAGAACAGTATGGACCTTGGATTAAACTTGGGATTTTTTGAGGGTACATTAAAACACATTTGTTTTGGCATCCTTTTTAAAATCTAAATTATTCTCAGAAGAGCATCTGAATGTAAATTTTAGAAAGACATCTGTGATCTGATTCACTAAATAATATATTTTCTTTATGAGAAAAATCTCTTTTCCTGCTGACTTTATTATTTGATTAATGCACTCAAAGCATTCAGGGAAACAATAAAAACTGAAAGGCAGGAAGTCAAATAATTATTTGATTAAGAGTGTTAGTATATAAAAGAATGCAGATAAAAATTGTGGGGGTTTTTCTGCATTTTACTGTTAAGATGTCACAAAAGAGCTGCATGTAACTCCAATACAACTTTTTTTCAGTCCATACTCAATGGAAGTAGGTGTGAAGGAGACTATATTCCTTAAGTCTTTTTTACTCTCATCCAGCAGCATTTACTGCTGATGCTTCTCTGTGGCTTTATTGCCCATCTTTGCTATTGATGTTGAATCTGTGATACATGTTTCAATTAATAGTAGAGTAGAAAAATCCTTGTGCACAACAGGCAAAGCATGGCACAAAATAAAGACATTGCAAGGCATAAAGGCCACAAGGCAAAAGTAAACAAGAATCATCCTAATGACTGAATGCTTATTAGTTGTTAAATATTTACTTGTTAGCTGTATATTTATATCTACTGAATTTAAAGAGGAGGGAGAAAATTTGAGTGATGTTTGTATTCATCTGTGTTTTCTCAAATGTGTGTGTTAAAAATTAGGATCCCCAAACAGAGCAGGAAAAATGGGAATTCCAAATGTGATGATATTGGGCAAACTTGTGTATGAGCACCAAATTACTTTATGCTTGCTTCCAGTTAAAACAACTGTCAATATTTTCATCAGAAAACCTTTGGGAGAAATTTTAAGGAAATGAGCAAGAACCAGCTGTAGAGTGATCTAAAAGTCTAATGTTTTAGAGGAATGGCTAACCCACTCGTAACTAATGATTTGGTGGGTTATAGTAGGCAATGGAGAACTGTTCCAGTCATTATGGGGTTGTGAAGAATGTAGACAATCTCCGTTCTGTGTACTCCAACAATCAAAGCTATGCAAGTGTGGATGCAAACTGTGAATCTGACCTTCACTGAAAACTCAGTGTACACCACAAGGCAGATGCCAAGAAACAACAGCGTAGGTACATTTCTCAATGTCTCTCTCCTCAGTTATTACCTGCTATTTTGTTTGCTTCTGTTGAGTTTAGGGCATGTAGGAGGTGATGCAGATCTGGTAATATCCATCCAGCACCTGATGATGACAGGACACAGCCACACTTGGCATTACCCCATCTGAGCTCTTTGTTTGGCTCTCTTGGAAGCTGTCGCTGATGCTGACCTGCAATTAAGTGAACAGTGTGCTTGGCTGATTCTGGCTGGTTGGTGTTTCTCCACTGCTCTTTCAATAACAATTATCAGTACGTAGCCAGAATCACAGACTCATAGAATGGGCTGAAAGGGATCTTTACCATCTAGTTCCAAACCCTGCCATGGGCAGAGACGTCTTTCATTATATCTGGTTGCTCAAAGTGTCATCCAGCCTGGCCTCGAACACTTCAGGAGATGATGGCACATCCACTTCTATGGGCAACCTGTTCCAGTGCCTCACAGAAAAGAATTTCCACCCTCACAATAAAGAACTTCCTCCTAATATCTATTCTAAACCTGGCCTCTTATGTTTTGAATCCATTACAATTTGTTCTCTCAACTTATAAAAAGTTGCTCTCCAGCTTTCCCGTAGGCCTCTTTTGGGTACTAGAAAGCTGCTTGAAGGTCTCCCAGAGCCTTGTCTTTTCCAGGCTGGGCCTGGAGAAGTAAATTTTGCTGTCAGCTGATTTGTTAGCTGATTCTGCAATTTATTATTTGAGAACTAATCATCTCATATCAATATGTGCAGGTTAGCAGAGTAATACTTTCATCCCTGTTAGGAGAATGGGGGGTTGGCTACACAGGGTCATTCAAGAAAACTAATCCAAATTGATTTTTAAAGTAGATTAATTAAATTAGTTTCCATCTCTTTGAATTCACTAAGTGGCCAAGTTTGAGTTAGTTAAATTAGACCAAATCCTTGTTTAACCTTTCTGCTTTAGAATTGCAATGGCCTTAATTTGATTAAGTCACTTAAAAATTGAGACAAACTTAAGAGTGATCACATATATTCCAAATCAGAGACTTAGATAAAATTTATCTAAAGAACTTTAAATCTAAATATTTTGTCAGCTGGAATTCAAGTCTGAATGTTCTGAGTGAACAAGTATCTGGAAAAGAAAGTACTGTGCAAATGATTTGTGCATTTTTTAAATTTTGAAACATCAGTAGTATCTGAGACAACTAACATACTCTTGCTATGGCTGTAAGTCTTGCTTGTGTCCTCAGTATTTCATGCATGAATTTCAAGATGAAAGAGAGAGCTAATATTTGACAATGAAAGAATTAATTTTATCTGCTGATAAAAATCATAATATTAATTCACTGTAATTTGAAACTGTGTATGCCAAATACCTGATGATAGAGCTATCAGAGCTTGCCTAGCACTAACAGCCCAGTGTTATTCATCTGTATCTTATGTCTGAATGTGTTTGCTGTGTGTATCAGTTGGTAGGGAAGCTTTCTGCTCTATATTGTTTAACCTTATGATGCTTTTAATGTGAAAGATAATGATGTGTGCAGCGAACAGATTACACAGCGGCTGGTAATGATATGTGTGTGACAATTCCCTCATTCCTCTGCCTCTGGCACTGGCAGTGGCCAGGAGAGCTGTCCTGACCTTGACAGGGGCTTGCAGAGTAGAAGAACTAAATATTTAGTTGTGAGCACTGAGGGTGAAGTGAGGTCTCTGATGTGGACTGTTAACTAAGGTATTAGTCAGACTAACGTTGTCTCAGCCAGTTCTTTCCTGATTTATGTTGCAAGACTCAGTGGCATATTGCTTATTTATCACTGATAAACTGTTCCTGGATAAAACTTTTTAATTTTTTTATATCCAGTTTCTGACTGCTGTGGGCTTTTGATAACACTGTGATTTATATTTACCTGTGTTTTTGCCTGGCAGTGGTTGAATAGCAATAAAATTTCTGTTGATTTTGGGTGGTCAGATGAAAACTTAGAGCTATAACCAATGTATTAATCAATGCCACGCATCAAAATGCTCTCAGTCAAAGAAAAAAAATTGATATAAAAGTTATTTTATTATCTTAGTGAATGGCATAAAATATTTCCTAGGTGTCTTTATCACTGGTAATGCATTAACGTTGGCTCATCCTCCTTCACAGTCTGTTGCTAATCAATAAACTATTTTGACTTGTGGTTTGGGTTTTTTTCTCCAGGGAATGTACAATCTAGAATCAAATGAATCTTTGTGGAAGAGTGAACCTGCATGTTTTCTGGATTCCATTATGTTCATTTCTTCAAATGTCTGATTTTGTTTGGCTGGAAAACTGCTTTCTGAATTTACAGATGGTTTCAAAACATTGTTTTACCACTGCATAATGATAAAAACAATTTAAATTTACAGCTTATTTTTGAAATGGAAAACCAATAGTGATGGTAAATTGTGAAGTCTGCCCAGATGAGTAGAAAGGTTGCTTGTAGAGTCAAAAAATGGAAACAAAACAAGTGTAGTATATAATGCAGCAAGTCTGTTATTGTCCTAGAGAAACACATCATACTATCTAGAACCAAGATAACAAGAAATTTGTTGCACTGTTCAACACCTTTCAATGGTACACAGTTCTGCAAGAATAACATCAGCCACCCATGGCAGTAGATCTGTGTTGAAAAGAGCAAAAACCTCTAAAAGATGCTTGCTTGAAAATTATACTGTATTTTTTCTAGATAGAAACACTGAATGGCCCATTTCCCACTTCCTCTCCCTTCTGAAATTCAACTCCCAAGCTACTTTGCTGTGGCTGCTTTCTGAAATGTTACCTAATCAATTAGGAGCAGTAGGATACGAACTGATGATAAATTACACATAATTTGCACTGAGAAATGAACATACCAAATGTTTTGAGGTGTAGTCTACATGCTAAAATTTATTCCTTGGCTTTGAAGTATCCATAGCTGTGAAAATATTAGAATGCAAATAAGTGTCTTAAAAATATTAAAAACCAAAATAAATACTCAGTGGCTGGTGCCATGATAAAACTAGTGAACATCTTTTTAATTCACTCCTGAGTCTTTCAGTTTACTTCAGTGAGTTTATTCCCATAGAGTTTCCTTAAGGAAAGTGTTTGGGGTTGACATGTTTAGGTTTTTTCTTATCCTAAGTTTTTGTTGTAACTATAGTTTTTTCACATCTCGATTTTATTCTTTCTGTACCTTTCATCCATCTCTCCTTCCATCTGCTATTGGCAATATTGTTTTGTTCTGCTTTCATTAAATATTACCTTGCTTTTTCTTTAATTACAAGAGGTGTTTCTATTTTGACAAAGATAAATTTGCTGGTTCTGTTTGTGTTGGTGTTGAGAGGGACAGTACTACTTCATGTCTTCTGATTAATTTATCTCTTAGTTGTAATGCTAATCTAGTTAAGACATGATTAACTGTTATTCAGTGGGCCTAATTTTTTTTTTCTGTCCATTCTCTTTTGACACTCAATTTAATGCTTTCCTATTTGCTGTATATTTACCCAGAGCTTGTGTTTGGTATTTTTCTACACTCTAGTAGTGGGTTTGGTTCTTCAAAAATTACTTTAAATAATTAAAAAATAGAAACATTTTGGAGAAATCTAGACACAGGGAGCAGTTAATTGGGAAAGTGCTCTTGAAACTTCTAAAAGTAATCACACATGAGTTTAAGAACCATTTTTGGAGCACTTTAGAGTGAAGTTTTTCTTTAGAGTTTTTAGTTGTACAGTATATAATTGCATAACTGCTGATGAAGGTGCCTCTGGTTTCAGCCCTAATTTATTGCACCAACGTCTTAGACCTTTGTAGTAAAATAAACTAAGAGAGAGCCAGTCTAATACTTTAATAGTGAATCAGAACTATGCAGTATTCAAACCATGTCTCTGCCAGTTAGAGCTTCTTGCCTCTATCCTGTTGTTTCTTGCCATTTCTTTCTACTTAGAAACTTTGTAGCAGTCTTTGTAACATGTGGGGTGGAGAATATCTCATGTCCCATTAAAATTATCCAACAGATTCAAATGCTCTAGGATTTCTGATTTTAGATCTTTGAACATGTTGTGTCTCTTGCTTGGGACATTAAGCTGGACTACACAAGACTACCCTTCGATGTTTTTCCTGGCGGAAACTTTCCAGATGCCTTGTGTGATGTTTCTTCTTATTTGCCTAGTGTATCATTTAGCCATAAAGATATCATCCACCACAAATACTTAATGTAACCATAGCTTGGACTGCTCAGTATTCATAGTCTTCTGGCAGGAAATGTCAGCAAGAACGCAGCAGAAATGATCTGCTGGCAGATCTAGGGTGAGTAGGTCGGGACTTTTAGTTCTTTCTTCAAAGCAATAAGACTTTGTGATTCCCATAAGAAAAAAACAGAGTTCTGGAAAAAACACAAGCTCTCAGGTTTGCCCCCAAGATGTTATTTTTAAGTGCTTTTATTCTGTTACCTGGTCTAACAGTTGATTTTGGCTTGATCATGCCGTGTCTGACATGGAATTTCTACATATCTGAGGAAAGAAAGAGAGGAGACTTTCTTCTGAATAAAGGAAAAGTAATGAAATTATGAGGACAGAAGAAGAGGTGGTAAATATGTTTCAAAGGACACAATTCTGTTTGAAGCCCCAGGGGAGTGCAAAGAGGACAGTACCTGTGGAAGTGAAGGCATGCTGCTAGGCATGGGCTCTCTGTAGTTAGGACTTTCTCCTAGGATAGGGCATGCAGAAGATCTCAGTATGTGTTGGAGACACCTGGAGGAAAGTGAAAGAAAGCTTTCAGATTTGACCTTGATGTGGGTAGGCTAAATCCTTTTTCCTTTAGTTCCTCACTTTGTTTCTTACAGTTGTTTGTGGCTGTGTTGCTTACTTCAGATGTGGTAAATTAATAATCTGAATAAAGATGGTTGTCCACAGAACTATCTGAAAACAAAACAAGTTTCCTAAAAAACTTAAAAGAACTTGGAGTATATTTTAATTTTCTGTAAATGACAGACATTACTCAATTATGATTTTCTGTCAAAGTCAAGCAAGCCCAGTCATATTATGTGACCATGAACCAAGGGCTTTCAGTTTTCTTCAGGTATAATTTGAATTAAATCTTCTTTATTCTTTCTCTTAGAAAGGAGATTATATTAGATCAACTTGTTTTTTCAAGTTTTAAAGGACCAAATGGCAGAGGATTAGGAAGAATAGGAAATGGTTGCTAGTGCTTATTGGCACGTTTTTATTTTTCGTCCTGATTCAATTAAGCTTACTAATTACTGCTCTGTTTGACACTATCAAAGGGCTAGGGGTTGTTTTACAATTTAATAACCATAGTATGATTCTAAACATACTTCCATTAAAAAAAGTAAAAAAGGGCAAAAAAAAATCATTACACTGATATTTTGGAGGGGACTTTTAGAGGATATATTCAGCATATACTCAGAGTACTTGCCATGTTGATTTGCTGTGTGGTGAGGAGCTGAATGCTGAAAGCAGAGATTATATCGGAGCATCACGCATGTGTGGTTATGACAGCTGGCAGGAGCACTCAGGCACTGCGGAGAGGGCAGGAATGTCCACAGAACTGCTGCCGATAAAGATTAGTGGGTAATATCCTAATTTCCTCCAAATGAAGGGTAAAACTAAAAGGTTATGTGAGGGTGCTTGTGCTCAGTGCAGTGAAAAATCTCAACACTGTGTTTTGCCAACTCCTATCCCCTATCAGTCAAGGTATGAAGGATGTCTTCCGCTGAAAGCAGTTTAGGGGCAGGTTTTCCTAGTATTGGAATAATAGTATTTAGATAAGCTGTATTCTTAATGTGATTTTCTGCTTCCTTCCCTTCAAGCAGCAACACAACAAGAGTGGGTTTTGGTACATTGTCCCTTTGTCCTGTGTCATGGTGAGAAGTTTGAGAAACATTGAGCATGCTGAAGCAAGAGACTTCTGCTGACCTTTTATTGGGGCTGACCGAAGCTGTTGGGAAGACCTGGAGAATTAGCTTTATGGCACATTTGGCTTTAGCATTGTTTACTTCTCAACTGCTTCCCGTTTCCATGCAATTTCCAAGCTGAACCTACTTTATATTGACAGGTAATATTTTAATAGGTAGATTGATTGGACTGGCAGAATGAATTAGCCATCAGCTTGACAACCATATAGCATTACGTTGTGTATCTGTTTACTCAGCACTGGGTGAAATGCAAGAGTCTATTGAAAATCAGATTTCCATGCTGCTTTGTCAAAGCAAATTTAATCACTGCTAGAACATGTGGCATCCATCATTTCCACTTCAGAAGGCATCAGCAGCCACAGATCAGCAACAACAAGCAGTGCTGCTGCTGCTGTCTTTGACTCACATGGAAAATTAAATTTTAGCATAGATTTTTGATAAATGATGCAGTATTACCCATCAAACATGATTACTTAAGTGTTCTCTATTAAAGTAATCCCCAATAGCTTTTTATCTAGAAGCAAGGTGTTACTCCGTTTGGCTTTGAGTCACTCCTCCTGATGTGGGATAGGCTTTGGATATTGCCTTTGCAGATTAGACAATTGCTTTCTGTTTGCTGTTCTTGGAAATCCAGATCTGCCTGGCTGCCTGCTTTTACCTGCATTTTAGTGACCAGCTCAGTTACATGCTGTAGTTCATTCTGTGTTTTTCTCTGAAATTTCACATTAATGCATCTCTTTCTACCCTCATAGATATCAGGACAGCAAATTTCATTAAAAGAAATCTCAAGATAACATAAGGAGTAAAACAATACAGAATACATAGAAAGGTGCAACCAGTCGCTTTGTTCATGCCTCAAGTGTGGCAGAGAACATTTAAAGTGTCCAGATGTACATAAAGTGTTTAAAAATCTTGTAAATCTTAGTCCTGTAAATTTTACTTTAAAAAGTTTTGAGTCCTTTAATTTATCATGGACACTGAAATGACACCATTTTAAAAGCTAATACTTCTTTTTTGGGGGAATCTTTTTTCCCTCACTTCTGCTTCCATTTAGAATGTCCAGGCATTTGTTTTGTAACACCACTGTCTATTCCTATTAGCCACGTTTAATTTTAATTTGATGTGTTAATGCCTCCGTAACTGAGCCCAAAGCCTTTTTCTTTCAGACTTGAAGATAACAGCACAATTTTTCTAATTCCTACCAATTGAGCTATGATTCTTTAAGATTGTCTCAGGTCTTGTACTGTCTCTTCTAATGTCCTCAAAGTTAATGTGATCAAGGGAAAGGAGATAATAGGTCTTCTGAAAACTATTTTTCATTTATAGCACTGCTCAAAAATACCCTGCTGGTAGAGTATTTGAGTTCAAATAATAATGCTTCTTGTGTTTGTATGTTTCCTGAGCATATTCGGCTATTTGTGAGGATTTTGTACTTACAATAAAATTTCAAAATTGCTTTCCTATATAGTGTTGCTATTAGTGTATCAAGATTTTGAATCAAATGCCTGAAGATGCTATTTTGCCTCTTTGCTCACAGTAAGCCACCTTGTGGAGGTGTTATTCTCTCTTGACTGTAGAAGGTGCAAGAGGTGAGTAGTGTTGCCTGGGAATGTTGAGCAATAAGCAGAATTTGAGGAGCCAACAAGCCAAACAAGTGCTGCCTCTCTGATAGATGCCACAACACAGATGCATTCCCAGCACTGCCCGTGCAGATGTGTTGCACAGCTGCGCTGGGAAAGCTGTAAGGAGTGATTGGGTGGTGCTGGTTCTGTGATTTGAACTGATGCTGCACAAATGCTGCACAAATGCTGAACAAATGAATGCTGCACAAGCAAATTTAAAGACCCACACACCAGAACTTGTCCCTTACTCTGCCAGGTACTTGCCCACCAGATGTACTCTGAATTTTGTGTTATCTGCAGTTGGACATCTCTATCAGGGACACTTGTGTAGAGTGGCAGCTGAATTCATACAATAACTAATCAATCCCTAAGCATGGAACAGTTTTGTCTCTGTCAAATTGGTTCATTTTTGTTTTTCTTGGAAAAATATGAAGCTGTTGAAGTATAGCTTACCTTTCAACACCAAAAGGTGTTTCTTCCCAAAGGCTGGGTGGTGTTCAAGATTTATGACTTTTCTGCTGTCTGATTTTCTGGTCTGCATGATTGATACTGCTATGCTAGCTATCAGATCGTCCTTTTCAGACCAGAGTTTCTCACGTCAATAGTCAATACAATTTGTGATTAATTGTCACTGGCCTTTATGTTATCTGAGTGGATTGATAAGCATCCACTGGGCAGCAGGTCTTGCTTGTTGATCCACTGTCTTCTGTGTAGGTTTTAAAACTTAAAGGTACACTCAGGGTGACAAAACCTCAAAATATTGAGATGTGAATTCTGACACCTAAACTAGCTGTGATGAAGTTCAGCTGTGTTGGTGTCTGATCGTAAATAATGGGTGAAGTATGGACTGGGATAGCCAAGCATAGTATGACATTCCATCCCTCGCCTGTGTAGCTTCCACATACAGCTGACCCAGTTTGTGTTCCTCCTGATCTTGCCCAGTGTGACAATTCATTCATTTGTCTATCTGCATATGCCTGAATTGAGTGCTGGGCTGCTGCTGTGGGAAAGACCAGTGAGAAGAAACTGTTCAGTGTGTGTATTATCTTACTTCATGCCAGCAGAGTATTTTCGTGGGATTTTCAGAACAAGGCTGTTTCTGGATGCTGAAGCAACGTTTTAGTGCAGTCTATGAACCTCCATTGAGTGATAGTGCCTCCAGTTTGTCTGGAATGGCTATGGACCAATGTGCTTGGGGTTGCTGTGTATTGGTTGCATTGAGACCAGGGACGTATGGGGTTTTTGATATGACAGAAAATATCTTTTAGTTTGTATACTTCATTCATTTTCATTCCTGAGAACAGACTAATTAGAGTTGTCTGGAATAAAAGGGTGAGTTGAGGCAGAAAATTCATTTTGATTGTAGCCATCCAGTCTAGCAAAAAAATAATAGTGATGCTTGAAATTTTTGAATAATGGAATAAAACAAACAGAATGTAGCAGAATTGTAATGATAAATAACTTTATTCTGGCTTGTTTTAAAACAAATAACATTTTCTTATATTTTTATTGCAAAATGTCCAGACTTTTTACACTGCAGTGTCCCCAAACTATTAAATTCATGAAGTTAAAGTTTCATGACAGATTTATTAATATAGCTGAGGAAAAAACTAGAAGGTGGTATTTTAGATTTGATAACTGCTTTATTTGTAGTGCAGAAAAGAGAGGAATGGGCTTAGTTCCGAACAAAGTAAAAATACTGGTCTTTCTTGTAGTCTTTTTATTGAGTATAGAAACTTGTGTTCAGTTGAACAACGTGATGTTGGCACCTTATTTGGATATTACCCCACTTGACTGAATCAAAGCCTTTTCCAGGATTTTATGGAGCTTTCGTATTCACATGGTCTCAATCATTGTAGCAGTAATGTAACAATTTCGTATGCCTCTTGCTCTGGTATGTATACATCCATCAAGTTTTAAATTGCGTGTAATCTTTTTGCAGCAGTTTAACAAGGGGGGAATGATGCACGAAGCAGCAGTAAACATTTACAAGCCAATGCTTGCTTATTATCCCTTGGCATCACTTGGCTAAATGCATTTTAAAGACCAAGGCATCCTGATTTGCTCCAGCGACAATCTCATAATTGTAGCAAATACAATTTAGAGCACACAGTTCTGGAAGAAAAGATGCTGGGGAAACCTAGCAGGATGGAGATCTGGGATTGGAAATAACTGCTTGATTGCTCATGGAAACCTGTGTTTTTAAGAAAGCAAGATATACTTTCTCTGTCAGTTCAAGCTTTTTTTGTTGTCAACATGGGAAAAAGGTAGAAAACTTTGATGAAAGCACACATCTATTGTGGAGTAGAGGACTAAGATTTTAATATAAGCACTGACCTAAGTGTAGCATGACCTGTGTTATCACCTGTCTATAAAGAAAAAAAAACAACCTCTCTTCAATTTTTTTTTGGGTAATTACAGACCCTTGTGCTTCAAAAGCTTGGGCTCTGGTTGTTTTCTCTCATGCAGGTGATTCCTGACTGTAGAGGCCTCATTTCAAAGTCATTCTCACTCATCTTGGAGTGTTTTGAGGAAATTACGGAGGAAAGAGAATCAAGTTACATGACATATGCTCTAAGTTGGCAGGTTAATTCAGTCAATATCAGCTTCCAACTTATGCCTTCCTTATGAGTGATTTAATTTGAAGAAAAGGTACTGGACTTCACTCTGTTTCCAGTAAACCAGTGTGTGACGAGTCTGGTACTGTACATGGTGTTCTACCTTTGCCTTAAAAACTTTCTCTGAACTTCCCACAGACGTCCCTACCTAGAGTTTCTCCTCAGTTACAGCATATCAGACACCATCTACACTTGACCTTTTTTCCTTTTGCTAAACACAGAAAGTAACAGAGGTTTCTCTGAACTCTTCCATACGGGATCCCTCTCCATTCGGTCACTTGAGTAGGCTCTGTGAAGCAACATCTCATCAGTAACCATCAACCTAATCAGACCTACTGTGCTGTGAATTGCCTGGAATACCCAAATCACAGGGAAGACCTCTTCTTGTTCCAGCTACTGCCATTTCTTGCCTCATACAGCCAGTATCTGCTTTTTTCAAAGGCCATTAGTCAGACTTGAACCTTATTTTCCTACACAGCTGCTGCAAACTACAATCATTTCCTGGGAAGGCAAGCCATGGGATGGGAGTAAATTGCGCTGGACAATTCCATTCTTTTCTGTACTGCTCTGTCTTAAGCTCAGGCGGTCTCCCATGAATTTCTAGATTAAAGTGATTTCCATCTTTGCCCTCCAAGAATTAAGTTGTGACTGAAGCTAATTTCCATCTTTGTCCTCCAGAAATGTTGATGTGTCCTTGTGCATGCTTATGCAGTAGCTTGCTCTGGCAAGATCAAGAATAGCGGAGTTAATTTCTGGGAAATCCTAAATGTGGGCCTGTTCATGGCAAAACAAGATCTTTTCCAGATGAAGGCTTACTCCTGCTTTCCTCATCTGCTCTGTGAACAAAGCTTTGAGTCAGACCTTTGAGGTAGATGTACATAGATCTTTATCCGGTAATAAGCTCTCTGAAGGAGACAAAAAGCTTTTGAACTCAAGACTGATTTTATCTGAGTCAAAGCTAGAATAAGTAACTTCTTAAATCCAAAAAACCCAGAGTAGATAGATAAGATGGAATGAAAAGAAAGCATATAGCATTTTTGTAGATTTCAAACCACTGTGTCTGTTCAAAAGATGTTTGCTTCTAGGCAATTTAATGGCTCTAAATAGCAGTGAATGCAGCACTGACTCCCCTGATACTGAGAAATGTTCATTCCATCTGACTTTCTGAGGTCTGGATCTCGGTTGCTGGCTCTGGGAAGTCTCTGTGTGAAGCTGCAACATCTTCAGCCTGAGCTGTGACTTCCTCTCTGCAAACACTGTAGTCTCTGTGAGGTGGGTTCTTCTTGCTATGCTCAGTTCTTCAGAAGAGAGGTTGTCCTCCCTTCCTCCCTCTGCTTTGCTGTTGAGGAAGAGTGTGCAGGGTATGTCTGTACACCCCAAATTGCTGCTTTGCTGTACAGTTCTAGCAATAGATAGCTTAGTGAAGTGATCTGTTGGTCTTCGAAAAGGCAAGGAGAAAGGAAATGGGAAAAGGGAGTCTGGATGAAGAACTACTTCTCACATCTTTCAAAAATGATGGATGCTTCGAAAGGAATCTTGCCTTCAACAAATGAATATTAAAACACATAAATCTGAAATAAGTTATTGTGCCTTCAGTGTTACTTTCTTTCCTGGATTTGTATGTTGTTTTCTTCAGTCTCTCACCTCCCAGATGCCCATCCCTGCCTTGTGATGTCAACATACAGTTAGTTTTTATCATTTTCATGTTATTCTTGAGTATCCAGTGTTGATATTTGTCTTCCCTTTCTACTGTTCTGCTTGTTCTTTTGATGGCTGGAGAACTCTTGCTTCCCCTCTCTTTTGTGGGCCACATACTCCTGGGCACTCCTTTACCCTGCCATATCTGCATCTTCTCGGGTGTTCTGGGGCCGTGTGCTGGAGCATGCATCTCCAGGGCAGATACATTGGCTCCCCCACTGCCTGCCATTTCATACCTCTGTGGCTGAAGGAAGACTAGGGATTTTCAAGGCTCTCTCTCCAACTGCTTCTTCCGCTCCCCTGTGAGGGCAATGTTTTGGGAACCCTGTGATGATGTTCTGTTTTGTGTTGCCATTCAAGAGCATGAGGTCATATGGATTTCTATAGTACTTGTATCTCTGCCTGTAGGAGCTGCATGAAATTTAAATCCTCAGCGAGAATGATGGCAGGACCTGGGGTGTGACCTTCTAGTTGGGCATCATTAAATGAGGCCTGAAACTAGAGCTAATAACTTGTTATTAATAATTATAGAAGTGCAGGAGCTTTTGAGTGTGTAGTAGATTAAAAGTAGTAATGTAGACTTTCATGCCTTTGGCTGAAATAGATTTTTTCCTAGTAGTTGTTGCAGTGCTGTGGTTTGAATTTAGAGTGAAAGTAATGTTGATAAGACACTGAAGTTCTAGTTGTGGCTAAGTCGTGCTTACCCTGAGTCAAGGACTTTCCAGTTTCCAGTGCTCTGGCAGCACAGAGGTGCACAAGAAGCTGGGAGGGGGCAGGGCCAGGAGACGCTGACCTGAACTGGCCAAAGGGTCACTGCATACCATGGAATGCCACGCTCAGTATATGAACTGGGGAGTTGGCAGGGAGAGACTGAGGGTTGCTTGGGAATGGGCTGGGCACCCGTCAGTGAGTGGTGGGAAACTGTGCTGTGCAGTGCTTGTTCTGCTCAGGGTTTATTACTCTCTCTTTTTATAATATCTCTTTTCATTCTGTTATTATAATTATATTTTATTTTATTTCAATTATTAAACTGTTCTTATCTCAGCCCACGGGTTTTACCTTTTTTTCTGATTTTCCTCCCCATCCCATGGCGGTTGTGTAGACTATGAGTGAGTGTCTGTGTGATATTTAGTTGCCAGCTGGGTTAAACCAAGCCAGTCCTTTTTGATGCTCAACGTGGGGCTCAGTGGATTGAGTTAAGGACAAATCTGCCTAGAATGTGTTAGAAAAAAATTGTTACAAGCATTCATTATACTTAATAGTCACTAGTCACAATGATTTCTTTGCTCTCAAAGTTGATGTGGCTGATCTTAAAGTTGCATTATGTAATCCCTTACTTGTTCCCTTTTGTGTTGTTCAGTACCGGTGGGAACTGGACTAAGGCTGTCATGTTGTACTTGTAACAAACACTGGTTTATGGTGTGATAGAATTGCTGGTCATGAAACTAATCTGGTACTTGTAGTCAGCATTGCAGTCATAGCTGTACTCAAAGAAGCTGTAAATAAGTTTCTTTTACCTTTATCTTTTTGCCTCTGAGATCCAAATCATGGCAGAGACACTTCCCTTTCTCTTCTCCTTCTCCTCCAGGATAATAACAATAGCTCTTCAGAATTTTGAATATCCTTGAGATGTTAAAACCAGCATGTTCCTATTGCTATATTTTCTGAATGTGTTCCAGGTCTTATTTAAGGTTAAACAACTGTTTAATAACACCATCCAGAGATCTGTCCTGAGATTGGATAGTCAAGAATGGCGGAGTATGGGGATAATTCCAGCAATTCAAAGTGGGTATGTCCTACTCCCTTCAATAGGAACTTGACGCAAAGGCAGCCAATGGTAAAGCTCAGCTGATACCACTAATGGATTTTTCTCAATCCCTTTGGTGGCAGAGTGCAGACCAGTTTGCTTTCACTTGTGGGGGTGTCCAGTACACCAGGAATCAACATTCCTAGAGGTGGACACACAGCCCTGACATCTGCCGTGGGCTGATCCAGACTGCACTGGCACAGGGTGAAGCTGGGGAAAACCTGCAATAGAGTGATGGCATCATCATGAAGGGTAACAGAAGAGGAAGTTTTGAGAAGTGGAAGAAAATAGTCCAAATCCTTCAGTAAGCCAGTTTTGCCCTAAAGCAAAGGAAGGTAAAGATGCTGAAGGGGAGACCTGGTTTTTAGGAATAGATTGGCAAGATCAATGTCATGAGGTCACAATGTATGTGATCAACAATGATACCAATTTTATTTCAATTATTAAAATAGTCTTATCTCACACCATACCCCGTGGAGGATGAGATGGGTGAGCCAGCAGCTGCATGGTACTTAATTACTTGCTGACTAGGGTTAAACCCTCAAAAGTCAAGAATCACTAAAACTAGTATGGCATATAACTGGGAGCTGATATGGGCTGTACAAGTAGCTGTCGAAAAATCAGAATGTAATACTTAAGTAAGCTAAAAATGTCAGTCCTAGGACTGTGAGATTTCTCATTCACGTGGCACTAAAACAGACTTCTCTACAACTTTCCTCCACTGAAATTAGCTATTTTATTTTTGTACTAGTTAATCATATCTTTGTATTCAACTAGGACAGTAATACTCTGAACTTATTAGCAGTTATTAGAAATAATTAGGTAATAATATTTCTTATGCTGTTACCTCAATTATAGTTGCTTATGCTAATTCTAACATTTAGTTTTAAATACAGAGGGTTTATTTTAACTGTGTAACACTTGGAGAAAGATGGAATCTTACAATGTAGGTTTGTTTATGTTTGTTTCTCTTTTGAAAATGGCTTTAGATTATATCAATGTGGCAATTATCTTTAATGAATCCATAATGATTGAATGCATAGGGAATGTTCTTAATATATGTTGGGTAAGGAGCAATAGTTAACCAATTATAGGACTAATTTGTCTTTAAGCTGTTTTATTTTGTAGTAGTTTATCTTCAAACCTGTCAATAACTTAGAGGGTATAATGTAACATTGTTTTGAAAATGATTCTTCTATTGGTTAAAAAAAAAAAAAGATTGTGAAAGTGTTTGGCTGTATATATCCACCCCAAATGACTCATTTATTTGTAGACACCTACACTGTAGAGCTCTGACACTGTCAGTCTGAGCTCTAGATTCCCTCCACTTTCACTTGAGTAAGAGAGATGAACTCTAGATTCCCTCCACTTTCACTTGAGTAGGAGAGATGTTTTCAGGGGGGAATAATCCACCCTGAAATAGGCAGCCATCTAAGCTGTACATACTACATCCTGTTATAATTGGCAAGGATAGCATAGCAAACCCTTAGCAATAAAAGCCAACATATAAAGGAGGTGAAGAGAAAGTATATTCCTCATGGTGGAGCAATATTTTTTAAAAACTCGACCTGCCTCAAATTTGGGAGTAGAAGCAATGGAGCATGCATCCCTGTATTCTGTGTTTTGTTTTACCTGTGCACCTGCACCTGTCAGTCGTGTGTGAATGTGTGTGCTGTGCTAAGGCTCCTTTTTATTAATTACATCCTTACACCATCTCTCCTCAGCAGTTCTTCACTGGAGCTTTTATTCATCTCTATGTTACTTTGTGAGACTGTACATAAGACTTTGGTGTTGTAAAGATGTTGAGAAACCTGACAGGTGTTGAAGGAGGGCTCCTGCAATGAGCAGAAACTCGAATTCACATCCTGTGTGAGTGATATTTGAGTGATATTGAAGGAACTGGGCTTTTCCAATAGAGAAGAAATGCCTTGAAAAGCATTTACAGATATGGCAAGGTCTTCTAAGTAGTGATGGGGAATATAACAAGTGACAACAGCAGATGGTGTATGAGGTGGTTTAGGCTGCACATTAGAAAAAGAACTTGAGTGGGTGGATCAGGCGACACCCAATGTGCCCCTTCTTGAAAGTTTTTCAAGACTTGGTTGGATCAAACTCCAGGTGACCCTAATGGCACAGTGTTGGTTATAGTCTTGTTTGAGTGGAAGGCTAGATGGACCTCAGAGTTCCATGCCACCATTTCTTCAGTTTTGTTCTTTTCCTTTTACAAGATGATGTTGCCGTGATGTTCCTTCTTTCTGGCTCACCCTCAGCTATGTAGAATGATTTTACTGCTTGTTTGCATCCAAATGACTGCACTTCAAAAAGCATTAAAGCAAAAAGATGAGAAGAAACTGGCATTCTGCCTCTCCTGAAAGATCCATGTGTTTTGATATTAATATTGTTCATTTCTGAAAGAATCTGCAACTTATTTTTTTTTTTCCTGTCAGCAGTAGGAAATTTCTCAGTCTATATAAACTACATGGGAAATTTGCAATCACAAAATTGTAATTTTAGTTGCAAGGTAGTAGGAGAGACTTTTAGCTCTGGACCTCCACTAGTAGGAGAAAATCTTAGCTTTGGACCTCCACTATTTATGTCTTTCTGTGTGTGCTCTAGAAGCAGACAGGTAATCAATGTACAGACTTAAACATAGATGTTATAAATTTACTTATTCCTGCTACCCAAGGGACTGTTGGTATAGTAAAACACTAACAATTGAAACTTTCACATCAAGCTTTATGGATCCAACAAATCCTCTAACTGTAGGCTGAATAAAATGTCAGTAAAAAACCCCTAGCAGTGTCCTCTTTACTAATTAAACAGTCTAACTCAGTGTCATAACCATTTAAATTCCCAGGGAATATCTTCTGGAAAGAAGGTAAAATATAATAGTACTTGACTTCAAAGTGCATCTGGAAAAGGGTTTTAAATTTGTTTCCTTTTAAACCTTGGCTGACGAAATTCTAAAGAAAAAATGGTGTTTGATAAAGTTTATTTGGAAAGCAGATGCTTGCTGAGTCAGAGTTCATGGGATTAGAATACTGTACACTGATTATATCAGGCAGCAGCTGTGGCTCTGATTCATGTGCCAGGTTTGCATTAAAAAGGATATTTCTTCTGGGACCAATCAAAAATACTAATATTTGATCAAGGAATTACTAGTTGAATCTTTATTAATTGCATAGTGAGATGTTCTGTGACCTTTATTTAAGATGATTCTTCAGCAGCTAAAAATTAGCTAATCTGTTTCATTTAGAGTAGACTAACCTCAGAAATATCATTAGGAGCTAAGCATCTGCTCATCAATCAAAAAACTTTTTATGGGAAGAGCTCTAAGTTGATACTTCTTAAGAAGACAAAAGAGACTTCCAGATGAAGTAAGTCCATCAAAATAGCAAATGAAAATGAAGGATACATCTGGATTTGATGCAAAGGTAAAGATAAAACTTAATTAGGATGGAAGTAATTAAATTGCATTTTTTAAGTTACCATGGGGGTACAGAGCATGTTTTCAAAACCTCTGCAATCTTGAGAATAACAGGTTCAATAAAGATGGAATTTCACTGTAGGATTTTATTTACTTTATTCACTGCACTTTCTCAAGAAAAGTGACTTCAATCTCCACTAGGTATATCTTAATAGAAGACAATCAGAATTATTTTCAAAAAATGTCAGACCCCAGTTTAGGGAAGGTAGTGGCAGAAAGAGGGTTCATAAACAGCTCAGGGGAGTTCCAAAATCATGTGATCATCATGCTTTTAACATAGGCCTTTCATTAAGTTATATTTGCATTCAAAATTGGATGAAAACAAAAATTATTCCCTTGATTTTGTACTGTGCTTATATTTTTAAGCACTTTTTCAAAATTATGCATTGTTGAATGAGCCAGTTAATGGGAATAGTTTAGTCCATTCTTCTAAACAAAATGTTACTGGTACAGCAAGCTGGACGGTTATTTCCCTATTTTGTTTCACTTGTTAGTCTTCAGGCAGAAAAGTTAATACAAAGCAGCCTTTTCTTTCACCAGGAATGCATCTATCATGGAGGTGTTGCCACTGTCTGATACACTGTTGAATGCAGTGGGATTTCTTTTTCTCAGTTTTTCAATTTTTATGCTTGAACTGCATAGAAAGCTTACCAGCAAACGTACAGTAAGTATAGTGATAAAAAGCTTAGAAAGCTGTAAATATAAAACCAGAATTCACTGCTTCACTTTACTGTGCCTTCCTTTTCTCACAACCATTATTTTGCAGTCCTTAAGAACATGATTCCAGTGCACTCATTTTCCACTTGGGGTGCATGCTGGAAAGTGAATGAGGGTGCAGATGGAGTTCAGAAGTTTCAAGGTCCAGAATCCACTTGCTTATTTTTTTCCATATTAATATACACCCTACTTGGGTTTTGATGAATGTAATTTCTCTCCATTTTGTAGCAGCAAGGAAGGAAGGACAAGTATTTTTGACTGGTGCAGATGACATTTTTTTGAAAGGATCTTGGCTGCTCCTAGCAGTTCCTTGTGGTTTAAGACACCATCTAGGAGAAAGATGCAATGCTCCTGCTGAGCAGGGAGCATGCAGTGTATTACACTTCAATCAATGAGAGTATCTCTTTTTCTAAGCACTTGCCCTTATGTCTTGTGGTCTTATTTCGGAAACAAAAACTCGAACACACGAAGGCCCCCCTGCCATTTGCAGCCATGCTTGGAATTTGCTCAGGTAAGCAGAGTAAGCAGAAGTAATCAAAGGCATGTGCAGAATTATCTCTGGTGATGCAAGGGTTCTGTAGAACAGCAGCTCTGGCCACATACTGGGATGTGCTCGAAGGGACGCAGCCTGAACTTTATCCTTTCTGCTTTAAAAGTGGGTATAGTTGCAAATTTAACAAGGTCTCTGTGAGGCTGGAGATTTTGCTTGGCTTGGTCTTGCTTTGTTTGGATTTTTATATTGTAGTGCAAAACCTGCAGTTCTGATCCAAAGAAATTCGACTGTAAACTGTATATAAAACAACAATATTTAGGACAAAAGAACCAATACTTTATTTCCTTTTCATTGCTATTTCTTTGCTGCTATTTAAATACAATGTAGTAGACTTGCAAGTAAGTCTCTGAAGAATCTGATAATCAAGGGTCTTTGAGGTCTATAAATTAAATCTCTTCAGTGACTATTGAGATTGTAGGATTTGAGCACTGTAGGATTTACAACAGATGCATGGTTTACTAAACAACCCTAAATTATGGTAAATCTGTGTGGTTTTTCACTGCTATAGTTTTCAAGCTTCTAAAAGGAAATAAGCATTTTAAATGCATTTAAATGAATAATCTGGATGTTCCTCTGTATAAAAAGACATATACAAGCACTCAACATTATGTCCATAAATAGGACTACATCAACCCTCTTGTTATCAGGAAGCAAGAAAATGTGTCTGTTGTTCTTGCTAGTTTTGAGTTTTCCATCAAAGAAGTCAATACCAAGACACAGAGATTAAAAAAAAAAAAGTTTTTTAAACTTTCTCACATTTCTTCTTTTGGTTCATCCTGGCCTCTCTTCTCATCAGAAGATTACTAGATTGTGAGCAGGACTCAAAATATATTTGCATTTCCCTTCAGCCATGGCATTGCCTGCTGAGACTTGCAAACGCACATTTGGCCACACTGCATATTTGTTTTTGATTCACATAGATGCTATGGAACTCGAATTGATGCACAATATGACAGTTTTTATTCTTTAAAATAATTGGTATTGGTTTTTTGCTTGTAAAACTGGGAGAAGGAATTAATGAGAGATACTTTTTCATTTGCTATTTCAGTGCTAAACTGCTCTGGACTTTTTATGTTCTTTTTTCCTGAATTCTTCCTTATTCTACCTAATAATTAGTAACTGAAAAACAGCTCATACTTTTAGAAAGAGATGAAGTTTCTTGTTCTGATGATATATGGTAGAGCAGTTTTATTTTGCATTGTGTGTGTTGTACAGTTTGTACCTCAAGATTTCAGTAATTAAGCAAGGGAGGAGATGAGGAGGAAATATTCTTGTGGTGAGAAGGTGCTCTGAGGTTTCCTTGGTTTTTATCAGTGAAGACATACAAGACTGCAATTCTTTTTTCTTATTTAATTTCAATCAGGAATCTTAATCATATTTCAATGCCAAATTAAATGCTGGCGCATTTATAGTTTTGTGTATTTAAAATTTACTTCTGTTGTAGTCGAAGGTGTTTTTTTAGCATCCCTATCAATAGAGAAATCTGATTTTGCAGTTTAGAAGGAAATGGTTTGGGGTTTATATGTATTGTAAAAGTAATATACAAAGACTAACTCACTGCTATCTCATGCTTGCAGGTCTGTGATTACAGCATCTACTTGCTTTATTTTCAACAGCTTTTCATAGCAGTGTTTAATTCTGTAGGATCATTCAGTTTGCTTCATGTTTCTGTTCTTGAAAGACTATGAGTCAGATTTCTGTTCTAATAAGAGGGTTCATGCAGAAGTCAAGGCTTCTAACTTCCAAAGACTCTGGAGTTCTAGTAGCACCTCCTTCTTGAGAGATTTAATGAAGTTCACAAAGTGCCCTTCACTTTTCAAATAAAATGAATTGTCCAGTGAATTAGGACTATGTAAGAGTAAACTTTCCTACATGTGTTAGCTTGAGTAACTCTGGGTAGAGCTGGAAAAAGGATGATGGGATGCTCACACTCATAAAATCCTCCTTGCTTAAGATAATTTATTACACAGTTCCAAAAAAACCATTAAAGAAGTGCTTTGTTGGTACCGTTCCTAACCACGGTGGCAGGAGCACACCATTTCCCTGTTCTGCTGTCTCCTGTGCACACCACATCTGTGCAAGGATGCTTTTGACTGTTCCTGGCAGCCTATGAAGCTGCTTGAGTGCATGCTAATGATAAGCTTATCTTATCCAGGGTATGCTTAAGCTTATGGAATCACATGTATTTCCAATGATGTTTTTCAAAAGAGAAGAATCCAGCCTTGCTGATGACTCTTTCTTCTCCTGCACTGTCAGAAGTGAGAATGTTTCTACAAATGATTAAATATCTCTAGTCTGGACATCACTGAACTCCAGCAATTATAATGTATGATTGAGGAAATGGTTTGGGATGTCTAAATGTAATAATCTAGCAGCTTCTTTGAAGAATACTTTATTCACTGATGTTTTCCAGTATGACAATGAAAAGTTAGTAAATGCAGTTTTAAAGACTTTGGATTTATTCGCCTGTTCTCATCAAAAGGATTCAAAGCCTGGCAGGTTCCTGTCTTTAAAATCTGTAGTATAAATGTCACATGAGATTATATTTTCAACTAAAACAAAAGTCTGCAAAAACTACATGTTGGACAGAGAACAAATAGACCAATATTTTCTTCTATGGGGAATTCAATTCAATTCAAAATAGAAAACTATACTTCCTTAATATTTTTCTTCTCTTTTGTGAAACTGTAGGCAATTGAGTGTTCATCCTAAATGCAAACTCAAATAGCTGCCAACACTTTCAGAGAAATGAGTGGTACATAAGCATTTTATCTTAGGATTTCTTTTTCTTCCCTCAAAGTTTGTGTCTCTTTGGGTGGGTTACCCAGATAAAATTTTATCCAGAAGAAATAAATATGGTAGTAGTAGTTAAAAACAGTGTTAAAAATTCTAGTGCAAAGCAAAGTGACTGTAGACAGCAGCAATACAGGTCAGGCAGTAAAGGGTGAGATTTTCTCATCTGACAGCTAGAGGCATGTGTGGTACAAAGTTCTTCTGGCCATTCTCTCCTCTGTCTGCTGAGTCTCCCCCCTCTCAGTAATGAAGGTGTGCAGATCTTTTTCCTTGGGGTAATGCCTCTGAAAACTGGTTGTAGCCCAAATACTGACTATTTCTAGCTTTTCTTACTTTATTCAGTTCTAGCAGAACCAATTTTCCATCTTCCTCTGCAGGAGGAACAAGCTCCTTTGTGAGTCTTGATTTTGGTAGTCTTTTTCCTAGTGTGGAAAAGATCTGAGAATCTTAACTTTATTTATGCCTTTTTCTTTTCCAGTGCTGTCAGAAATGAGACTGTTTCTATAAATGATTAATCATATCCATTTACTAAGGCTGTGTCATAATTTCTTGTAAAAACATATGGGAAGAAATGTCTGTCTCTATTCTTCATCATTATTTCTACAGAAACTGAGGACGGCTAAAGAAGCTTTTGGAAATTATTTGAATTGTCCTGTTTTTCGTGAAGCAACTTTCAGTGTGAAATTTCTTCCCCAGGCCTGGCAGTTGTAGCTTTAGAAGTCTCTCTGGTGTCCAGCCTTCTAGAGGATGCCGATCCAAAGCATCCAGGACTCCAGACAACTTGCTAGGCAGGATTTTATTTAACTGTATTAATGGTCCTCAATGAAACAGGGCACTGCAGGATTTCCTAAGTGTCTATTTCACATGACAGAGATTGTTCCCATAGTGTTGCTGGAACTTGAGGATCATAGGACTAAATCATGTTTTATGTGTCTTTTTTAAGGCAAACCTTATAGAGAAAGTCAAAGTTGTATGGTTGTAAGATGGTTAGGCTTAGGAAGTGACAAAGGTTGGATGTTGGGATTACTGTGTCTTCTATTTGTATGCATGCTAACATCACACTGGGTGTCAGGTGGCTTCTTGGCAATCTCTGACAGTACTCTTTGCAAGAGTTCAAGTGTTGTCTTTGCAAATATGTTCCATTAGAGGCCATCTGTTTCATGTATTTCACTGCTTTTAGCACTCTTTGAACTCCTTATTTTATCAGTATTAGAAGTTGTAGGCTGGGTAGTGTGTTGTGTGCTGGGGACCTGACAGTGTGTGGTCTGTGGCTGACTCGCTACAAGCTCAGAGGTGTAGGTACAGTACCTAAATGTGTGCAGAGTAAGGATATCTTCCTTAAGTGATCAGGCATTCTATTTACCATTTAGTGGGGTATTTTCCATCTCTGTTTCCAGTGCCCTGAAGTGCCAGTTTGCAAAGTTACTGTGTGCCTGTGAACAGGGAACAGTGCTTGTGTTTCTTGTCCATTCACAGTGTTTTATGGCTTGTAGTTACAGTCTTATGTCAGAGTAGTGCATTGGCAGAAGAACTCTTTAAAATACAGTGGCAAACTCAAAAATCGCCGAGCTTTTACTCTCTCTTTTCCAGTTTGTGTTTGGAGTGCTTGTGTTATGAAAGAAGTTACATAATCACAAGTGATTTGAGCATGGTGTAGCATACCCAACATCCTTCTAGCTCTTTCCTCGAGGACTCCATCATGATGAAAAGCTAATCTGCAAGAAAAATTGTGAGTATTAAAAACAAATGAGTAGCTACTGTGCTCCCTCTATTTCTCACTTATGACCCTTGTCTAGCCTCCTAAACAAAAGAATCTAGCAATCTGTCACACAAAGTATTCTTGACATCTCCAAAATGAGCTTCTCTCCCCATCTTTTTTTCTTCTTACTTAGATTTAAGTTGTTGCATAATTAAAATCTCTTTGACATCCTGCTTACAGTCATATCCTGTTGCAGGATTGGTATCCATCTGGCTCACAGCTGATAGATCTTTATACAAGCCCACTCTCCTCACATCAGACACCACTTGAGAACCCATGACCTTAAATATCATATCACAGCTACAATTTTTAACCCCCTACTAAGAGTAATAATAGAATCTCCTGACTTGGAAGTGACCCACAAGAATAATCCCAATACTAAGAATTGCACCATGTGCCCAAGGGCATTGTCCAAACACTTCTTGAACTCTGTCAGGCTTAGTGTTGTGACCACTTCCCTGGGGAGCCTGTTCCAGTGCCCAACCACACTCTGGGTAAAGAGACTTTTCCTAATATCCAACCCAAACCTATCCTGACAGAGCTTCGTGCCATTCCCTCTGCTCCTGTCACTGGTCACCAGAGAGAAGAGATCACTGCCAGCTCCTCCACTTCCCCCTTGAGGGAGCTGCAGACCACTGTGAGGTCTTCCCTCAGACTACTCTTCTCCAGGCTGAATAGGGTAAGTCACCTCAACCACACCAGATCATGTCTCCTTGAGACCCTTCACCATCTTTGTAGCCCTCCTCTGGATGCTTTCTAATAGCTTTATATCTTCTGATGTGGTGCCCTAAACTGCACATAGACTTGAGGGTGAGGCCACACCAGTGCAGAGCAGAGCAGTCTCTTTCCACTCTCCAGCCTCTCATTCCTCAGCCTGTACCTACATCCAGGGTTTCCCTGTTGCAAGTGCAGAATCTGACACATTATCAGCAGAATTTTGAGGGTTTTGATCACAGGTCAGCTTACAGGCCTGGTGGCTGCAGCAGGGTACACCTGTCTCAGGGGAAAAGGATGTCTGCTCAGGAGTTGCAATGGCTTTGTTGAGAGAGCTGTAAACTAGATTTGAAGGGGGAAGGAGATAAGTCTATCTCACTAGGGATAAGCCTAGGGGTGGCATGCTGATTTTAGAAGGACAGTAGCAGAGGTAGGAAATGGTGTCTTTAATGGTAATGAAACTGTAGCAAAGGGAGAGGAGAAAAGCTATTTTTTTGATAGAATGCTGCCTGACAAAAATAGTTGAAAGGCACTTGCATTTGGCTCTTTCATGCAGTCTTTATATGGAGCTTTTGATATAGATTTCTGAGAAGAAAGACCTGAGTGGCTCTGTACTCCCATGCACAGTGCTGCCTCCCAAAATAGGTCCACCCTTCTCCACTTCTGCTCCTTCCATGCTCATGCAGAAACAGGAAATCCAACAGTGGGCAGATTCAGGAATTCGTGGACAATGGGAGCACCTTGGAGAGCCCTGGTGGAGGGCACGGCCGTGAGATCACAGAGCCCCTCTGACTTGTTCTGTGCCAGCTGTGGGCAATGCTGCAACAGCAGCAGCAACAGCATGCTGCAAGCATGGGGGGTCATGGTCCTCACCGAGTGCCTCCTCCTCTTTCTGGTGATCCTGCAAGCCCAGGACACCCAGTCTGCTCCAATACCAGGGCAGGGAGCAGGTAGGCAGGCAGACAGCGGCAGGGCCAGAGCTAAGGCTGGGTGAGCCAGAAAGGCTCACAGTGCAGCATGGGGCAAACACACCACGAGGAGGTGTGGGGAGGCTGCAGCTCCTTTGGGGGGGAAGGGGGAGATCCTAACAAGCGGAGAGGTGGGGAGTGACAATGTGGGGCCAGCAACTTGGCAGTGGGTTCTCCACCTCTTGGTTAGCCAGCCTCTGGTGTGTGCCCTGTCACTACATGATGTCCGTACACATTCTGTATGCAGGCGTGACAATGGAGGGTGTATCTGATGCCTGTAATGGGTACATCTCATGGGTGTTTGGTTGTAGATGTGGCCAGAGAGAGGGCTTTTCCAGCTCCTCAGGTGGATTCTGTGCTTCTTCCCAGCTTGTATCCCACAGGTGAGTGTCTTTGAGTCTCCACTGACTTCACAGAGCAAGCTTTCCTTTTCCACGTTATTCATGTGAAATGTAACTTCATATTTTGTGTTAATATCTTCATATAAAGCTAAAACAGGGAATGATTCCCAGCAGACACTTGAAGTCACAAAGAAGGTCCTGAAAGACTTGGAGGAAACTAAAAAAGGTTAGTATAACTTACTCTGTTAACTGTTAGCTTGGAAGCTGAGCTTTTAACTTCCTGTAGCCTGTGCAGCAGGAAGGGATCAGTCAGAACCTCACTGCAGGGACACTTGATTTTACACCTTGCATGGGCTGCAGAGCCACAGAGATGGTCCAGCAGTGTCTGCTACCAGCTGAGCTCCTAGATGAGTACAATTGCTGGTCAGAGTTGCTTTGTGCAGATGTGAATATCCAGATGTCAGGAACAGGTGTGTGCTGAATTTGTGTTCAGCTCATGCACAGCCCAGCTTCAAGGCAAGAATGACAACCCATGAGAGATTCTGCAGGCACTTCTGCTTGTGATGGATTTTCAGCCAGCAGACTGATAGCTGTGGTGGGATGAATGTGACTGTTGATGGTGCTTCTGGAGTGTGTGAGGGATGTGCAGAGGAGCTAACTGCTCTTGAGCCAGGAGAGGGAGGGCACCCTGCCAGGCACTGGAGGAGAGAGGGCCCTTGGCTGCTGGAAAGGAGGTGCAGGCAGTTTTGGTTTGCAGGGGCCAGAAGGCTTTGTCAGGGCTGTGGGCAGTGTTGGGGAAGAAACAAGAGCAGCTCTTTGAGGAGAACTGCTGTCTGGTGTGTGGAGGTTACTGCCACCAGTGTGCCACAGAGATGCTTATATCTAGATAGGAGGAGAGATTGCTCACCTCCCACCACACCCAGTTTCCAGGAATTTCAGAACTTTGCTCTTTTGGGAATGAGGTCACTTGTGAGATTATTTGTAGCACAGTAATGTGTGCTGTTTTCTCATCTGCAGGACAAGAGGTTGAAAAAGAGACCAAGACTCAGGATCATGACTTGCTGGGCATGTTCTTTATTCTAGGGATTACAGTAGTCTTGTGTGTGCTGCTGCTTTGGATAATTGTATGTTGCATAGGCATGTCATGGCTGAGGGAGAAAGACATGTGAGTTGGCTTTTTGCTGCAGTTATTTATTGCTGGCTTGACAAAGCAAATGCTGGCAGTATTCTGCTGAGATTTCCCCAGTGCAGTCCTTTAACTGTCCTCTTAATTAATATCAATGAGTAGTCGTTTCTGAAATATATTTGCACAGGGTGCCCCAGAGACATGGAGCAGCACTGGGACAAATGGATACTGACTGTCTGAAAAAGCAAAGATCATGCTAGAGGTAGAGGTGAAGCAGAGTCAGGAGAAGGACCAGGATGCCAATCTCCCAACTCTGCCCACTTGTTTCAGCTGCTCTCTGGCTGATGGTGCCTCTTCAGAAGACAGCTGGGTATTTGTGGATTCACCTCACCCCACATCATCCCAGTGTCCCTGTAACCAGTATCAATAGAGATATTGTACCTCAGAAGACTGTCATTTTTTCAATTAATAATATATTTAATTTTTTTTTTTCCAAAAGCAGTGAGTTCTTGCCTGTTTTGGCTATTTCTGTTTGGGTAAAATGCACAGAGCTGGGACTAGGGCTGTGTCTGTGAGAGAGACTGTCAGAGACCTGCACTGCAGTGTGGGACACCTTTGTATCAGCATCAGTCTGTTTTCCTCCCTGGGGCCGTCATCAAGGCTTTCCTCCACCAGAATGGGAACTTCAGATGTTGCCCTGAATCAGGATTGTCTGAGTAGAGAGGGAAGGAGGTGCTGGGAAGGATGGGTACCCAGTGCTGAGCACATCAAGGAGGGCTGATGGGGTGACAGAGGCTGCAGATGCAGCAGTGTCCCCCACCCCGGAGCTCAGAGACGGAAAATTGGAGCAGGGCTGGGTGGGAGAGGAGAGTGAAAGCAATGTGCTATTAATCACAGGGGTGGCATTAAAAACGAAACAGAGTAAAAGAAGTAACAATAAATAGAAATAAAAATAATAATAATAATAATAGTAATAACAAATGTAAAAAGAAAAAGTTTAAGCTTTGCAGACTGTCAGCAAAGGGGAGGAACACCCTTGGAATACATGTGAAGTCACACTGGCTGAGTACAGCAGACCCTGTCCAGGCTGACGTGGAGTCTGGCTTGCAAGGTTCTTCTCAGAGCATGTCAGATGACTCAGACCACAAAGCCAGTTTTATGACACCTCTGTCCTGCAACTGTGTCTGAAGAGTACAGCAGTCAGACAGAAAAGGCAGTCCTAGGCTGCCTTGCAGGGCATTGTAAATTCTCTTCCCAGGCCCCCTTCCCCTGTGCAAAGCCCCCCATGTCACCCAGTCAGCCTACCTGCTGACCTGACTCTGCATTCCCATTCTGTGCACCTGCAGGAGCTTCCCCAGTGCCTGCTTTTGCCTTCAGGTGTCAGCAGCCAACCCTGAAATTCTTAGCGCAGGGAAAATGTTCTAGAAGATGCCAGGACAGTTCTCTGAGGATGGCTGTTGTCTCTGGTGTGTGTAGGTTATTGCCAGCAGCAAGCCAGAGGGATGCTCACAGAGTTCTTATCTCCCACCGCATTCAGTTCCCAGGAATTCTGGAACTTTGCCCTTTTGAGAATAAGGCCTTTTGAACTACAATCAGCAGGGAGTGGGAATTATGGCTCTTGACCCTCCATAAAAAAAACCAGACTCGTAAAATCAGAACCACAGAATCTCTTCAGCTGGAAGAGAGCCACAAGGTTTATTAAGTCCAGCTCTTGGCCCTGCACAGGTTTACCCCAAGAATCACACCACGTGCCTGAGAGCATTGTCCAAATGCTTCTTGAACTGTCAGGCTGGTGCTTCAGGGAAGCTGCATTTGCTGTTCAGTAACATGATGTGCACAGCAAGGCTGATGCAGGTGGGACCTGCCATGCTTGTGTGTGTTTTTTAGGGGGTCCCTGTCATCCACACCAGCTTGTGCATGTAGGTCTAAAATATCTCATGCATTTTAGAAATAGGGACACTTTTTTTTTTCTACCACCCAGGCACAAAAAATCTCCAGGAGGAAGAACAGGGCAGATCTGAGGGAAGAGAGCCCTTTTTTTGTAATGTATCAGTATTATTCCTGTCACCAGGCTAATACATTGAAGGCAGTTCTGCTAAAAATCCATTCAGATGCAGTGAGTAGCTGAGAAATGCTGTAATTTAATGCTGGGCAAACAGCAAAGGGTAGTTTTCTCAGTGAGGCTCCTCACTCTGTAAGTTTGGATGCATTCAGGAGTTTGTCTCAGGTTGAGCTATGCTTTTTTTTTTTCTTTTTAGCTATCATGCATTTATAAAAATCTATTTGTGGAAATACAAGAATTTCATGAATAAATGAGATGGCATATTCCTTTCTTCATTTCGTGAATTACAGTATCAACATTTTAGAGCCTGTTCATGAATTAATAATTACTTTAATCAATAAAAATAATTACAGTGCTAAGAACATTTTAACAATGAATGCTTTCATGCCATTTTCACTCCTTTTTAATTAAAGCATGACAACTCATATTTACCATTTTCATCATGATCTCTCTAAATGGTGAAATTTGTCATCTTTGACTTGGGCTCTAATTATAATTCTTTTAGATGGTTCCGATTTCTCCTCATTATTCAATTATGCTTGCTCCGATTTTAAACTGACAAAATTTCCCTCTCTAAATCTCTTTCATCCTGTAAGAATATTTTTGACATTATAATACCTATTTTAAATATTCTATGCTAGCCAAAATAAATGCAAATTAAATATATGCAATAGAAAAACAAATATAAACTGCTGAATATAAATAAATACAGCACAAGACCAATTATTTTCAGTTTAAATGCATCTATCTTACTTCAGTATAGCATGAAATATTAATAAAAATTTGCTGCAAATACAGAGATTGTAATAAGACCATAATAAGCTTGCAAAAGCAGCATGCAAACTTAATTTTTGTGCCTGTGACACAGTCTCCAATTAAATGATCTCCTACTATTTTTTTCATACGGAATCTCTTCCTTGCTTTTTCACTAGATAGCATGGCATTCCCTTATATATAATAACCTCCTATGATAGTCTTCTTCAGCCTATTCTCCATAATTATTTATGGAATATATTTTATAATGTTGGCCGAGTGAGAAAAAATTTCTTTTCCTACAGTAAGATTTGTTTGCCTCACAAATTTGTGGATTCTCTTGGTGCCTCAGCAATGTTTTGCCTGGTGTGAGCTAAGGGAGTGAGCCACTGAGGAACTACAGGGGAAATTATTGTGCTTGAGTTGATCACAATTGGGTAACTAGGACCTAGGTTTTTTAATTATTTGCTAATTTAATGCTAGGAAATCTTATCAGCCCTCTAAGAGCTTTTAACTTATTTCAAACTCAACCTTCAGGTGCTTCAGGAATCGACTTAGCCTGGGGGCTTCCTCATGTGTATTCATGCCATCTGAAAAACATGTAATTGTGATAGGAGGACCAGTGCAATGTCTCTTTGTACTCCCCACAATGGCTTCTTTTTACACCTTGTTATTATTATTTCTGTCATTATATGCCTTTGGTACAAAACATCTGCAACAACTTTCTTTCCAACACATCAGGTTTTCTTGCCAACGGTGTAGAAGGGGCGTATTTGGGCAGGTGTCAACCTGGTCCAGTTGCTGTGCCTGTCAGGTGCTTTTACCTATCCTGAGGAGTTCTCAGTTGACATTTATGGTTTTCAGTCACTGCATAACATCTGCCTAAAAAGCCAAATACCTCCTCCTGTGCCTGTCAGAAACTGTCACTTATAGCCAGACTGCTGCTTCAGAATTTTTTTGCGCATCAATCTGCTAACAGATCCCACCATTTGAATCCAACCTTCATGAACTGCTCTGATGGGACAATTAAAGACCAAATTGTAGTTTGTGTTCATGGAGGGGAATAAGTTAAATTGGCAGATGAAGCAGATTCCTGCTGTCATATCCCTGGAGTGCTTGACTTGAAGTCATCACAAGGTTGTTTTAACACAGTTTTATGCCTGCACTTTCCAGTAGTTTTAGAAGATCCATTAGGAAGAGAGCAGGAAATAGTTCAGTACAGAAATAGATCATCAGAAGGATTAAAAAATTTGAGATGCACAGTTTAGAGCTTTGCTGCTAAACCTAATTTAGCAGTCAGCAGCTGCTTTCTCTGAACGACTTTCAATAGCTTATACAAACTGGCTTACCATGCTGGAAATCCTGGGGTTAATTCCAGCTCTGGAACAAAGTGTGCTTCTGGGTGCCCACATCCGTGCTGCCTTTTACCAAGCACTTCTGACCTGTCCTGCTTTGTCTTTTCTTTATGTCCACTTCCTTTTTCAGACTTTTTCCTTGCTTCTCCCAGCTTCTTCTCCATGGAGGCTCTTCAGGTTCTGTCTAGGCATTCCTGTCTGTTCCTGAGTGCTGCACTATTTGCACATTGGATTGATTACACCGTGGTATTTAGCACCAATATAGCAATTTAAAAAAGGAACAAAAGTATAAAAACTTGATAATGGTTACATTCTGGTTTTTGTCTGGAGGGCAATGCCCCATTGCAAAATATGTATATAAGCACTGCTTTACTTGTAATTGAGATTAGTTGGTGTATGAGTCTCATGTTGGCTTTTTGCACACAGCAGTTTTAATTTGTGGTATATTAATTGCCTTTGGTGTGTTAGCATCTTAGTGCATTTTAGTAACAAAAATTATTTTTAGAAAATTTTCACTTTATGTGGGTCACAGAATTGAAGAAGTGTATTTTTTTAGATATTTGCATAGTCCGTTTTTGGCAAGGAACACGGGCAGCTTTGGACAGGATTGTCACGTATGCAAACAACTAAGAGACAATTACAGCCACTGATTTTTACATTTTCTTTTTTTCAGTGGCAGAGAATATGTTTTTGTGAAATCCAAAGCAGCAGTTTCCTATACACAGTTGCTGTTTCAGTATGAACAGTAATTGCTTTAATGAAGCAGAGAGGAGCTCAGATACTTTCCTTGCACATATTCTGCAAGATACTAAACACTTAAAATATTACACCCAAATTCATTGTCAAAATGCTTTTCCTGTGTTATTTCTTGAACCCAGAATATTAATATACATCCAAAAATAAGTTGAGCAAATATTTGCGTTTAATAGATTTGTCATTTGCTATTGACAGCTACCTCAAATTATTTCAAGACATCTGAGAATACTTTGCTGTGACATGATACAGCTTTTCCTTTAAAAAAAAGCATAAAAAATAATTACTCTATAAGATATAACATTTATGAGGTTGTATGAATGGTTGCATAATGTGCACATGGTGAAAACTGTCCATTTCATGTTAAATACAAGAACGATTGTGCACTGGGAGGGAGTATTTAAGAAATCATGAGAACTATGAAGGGCCATCTGCTTCATGCTCCATTTTTATTTGCTGGATTAACCCACTGCAATATTTAAACAGATAATGAATTGCTGTTTCATACTCTCATTAAATTTTTCATGGCACGAACCTACCTTATCATGAAAAAGGTTTCCTTTCTATGCAGGGAGAGGACAGTTGTTTGTGAGGAAGAAAAGACAAAACATAATATGGAAAATTGCATGAGCTACACCTTTCCTGTTAACCTTTAATTCCAGATTTTCCTGTACTTGTTTTTCTTTTCAACAGTGGTCCTAATGCTGCTATGGAGTTACAAAGGAGGAATGAAGAGTGGGGTCCTATCACTGTCCTATCTCCTGCTCTTTTGGGCAATCCCCTGCCCTGAGAGTAGGAGAGTGAGGGAGGAGTGTGGGGGAAGGTGTGCTGTGTTCTGCTTACCTCTGGCTGCTTGCATGGACCTCCTGGGTTGTTGCTACCTAAGTCTTCATTTCAACAGAAACATAGAATTGTGGAATCATTTGGGTTGGATCTTCAAAGTTCATCTAGTTCAACTCCCCCTGCCATGTTCAGGGACATCTTCCAGTAGATCAGGTTGCTCAAGGCCCCGTCCAACCTGATTTTGAACACTTTGAATAGCTCCTAGGCTGCTCTGACCCTTCTCTTTGCTGCGATTAACAGAGTTGACAGGCTCAGTAGCACAAAGCTTGTGCAAAACATTTTTTCATTTCTTTCTTTTTCTCTTCTTTCGTACCAAACAGGGGCAATGGAGAAATAGTCAGTGTATGTTTGCCAGTGTGCTCTGAGATTGGACCTCAATTTTGTGATTTGCTGTAACAGCAGCATTTAAGTCTCACAGTTCTGTAAATATGCATTACTCCTCTGCCTAACTAAATAAGCAGTGTTCTTTTGTTTTGTGAAGGGTTTCCAGGGGATGGTTTTTAATGAGTAAGCATTTCAAGGTAGTAAGGAAAGCCCTTTCAGTGAATGGTAAGTCGTGGGTATGTTTGCATTTTTTAAAAAAAGGGGAAGTAATGTTGAATATTCTGGTGTTATTTTTAAGATGTGAGGATGGCAGAAGAATAATTTACCATAATGCTAATTGAAGATAATAAACTGCATAGAAAGATTTACCTAAAGAGGCCTAATAAAGCATTTTAATCTTTCTAGTGTGATTATGGCTATATTGCAGAAACAAAGTAAATTACAGCCCAAGCCTTAGAATCTGATGTTTGCAACAGAAGTATGTTGTAAAAAAAACATTTGAATACATTGTTAGAAAAGAAAGGCATCTAGTTTGAGTGACCCACCAACCCTGGAGTAAATGCAGGTGATTGGTCCAGAGCTTATGTTTTCATAAAAATTCCTGTTATCTCAGAGTCTCATTTCTGAGTGGAAACAGCCCATTAAGATCTCATTGCTAGGCTGAATGCATGGTTCAGATTACTGTTTTCCCCATGTGCACCACATTTGTTTACACTGACTTTCACTTGCCATTTTATTGACTAATCACTCGATTTCATGAGGTTTTTCTTCTGCAGTTCTTTTCCCTCGCAGCATAAATTGCAGACTCCACAGTGCTTCTGCCTAGAGGCAGACTGTTTGATATCATGCAATTCAGTTTGAACTGTCTTACCACCCTACTTTAGCACCTATTTGTGAAATAGGAACTTATCCTTCAATTCCTCCTTCTGAGTTTAGTTTTGCAGGAACTCAAGCGCTTCCTCTTTCCCTCTTCTTTTTTTGGAGAAAAGAATATTTAAAAATTCATGGGCTGAAATGCTTCTTCCTGGATTTCTTGCTCTGTGTGAGAACATTTCTCTGTCATAATGGGCAGTTTCAGCATTTGATTTGTTTAGGAAAATGACTTTTCTGAAAATATATTTTGTCCAGTTTAAACAAATTGGAACTCTCATGCCTTGCTGTTCACCTTGTTAGCCTTCTGTCATCTCTGTCCAGGTTATTATGCTGGCCATCTGTTAGGAAGAGAAAAAAGTGCAGTATGAGTTCTCCTTGGACTCTGAGAACTTCAGTAGGAACATTTTATAGCCTATGGCTGCAGGGAAATCCTCAGAGAAGGTTGATGTCCTGTCTGCATCTTCAGTTCTGCAATCAAGAAACTGCAGAGCATAGTGTGGGGACCCGTGAAGCTTCTTGGCAATAAATCATCAGTATCCAAAGGATTTGTACATGGAATGAGATTTTTCAATTTAAAAATCCTTGAAAATTCCAGAGGTTGCTGTACACCCACCCCATCATGTTAGAAAGGCACAGTCAAAGTGAGCTTATACCTGACCAGTAGTACACTGCTGCTCCTACAGTCAGAGTTCAAGCAGTATAACTCAAATAAAATCCTGATGAGTGGTGTGGAGTTAATGATGGGAATGTGAGCTCACTTCCCTAACTGCAAGACAGCTCCACAGAGCTTCATTGTTCAGCAGAAGGCTTTGACAGATTACTAAGATTTGTTTCTTAGGAACTGGCTTCACTTGCACTGACTACCCACCTCTGTGCAATTTCTGCAGGTCATTACTTGGGGTCAGATACTTATTTTTATTCTTTTAATCCATTCAAGCCCCTATGAGCTTAATGACAACATAAACATAAAAAATGGTCTTAAAAATATGAAAAAATGTTGATGCAGTTTAAAGATATTTGCAAGCCTGTGCATATTAGGTGGTATATTCTCTGAGTAGTTATGACTTGTTTTGTCAGACAAAGAAACTCAGAAATATTTAATACTGGATTACAGTAGAGAAGATGACTGGTGAAAAGGATGTTGTGAACTTCCGAAAAAGAGCAGGGCATGTTGGTTACCATCTGGTACAACTGCTGCAAACAATAACATTTAAAAATATTTCTAACTGAAAGTTAAGTGAATTGGCTTTGATCTACCTGGCTATAAAAATTATTCAACAACCTAGAATAATTATGAAGTGCTTTTGGCATGCAGTAACTTTCCCAATTGCAATGAGTTCATGGACTTCATTAACAGTGGTCGTAAAAACATAAGAAACACTTTGGTTATTAATTAAGGAAAAGTCCATTAAAAGTGAGAATTTATAATTTTCACAATATGACACATGTTCCCTGAAAGATTAGGAGTTAACAAGCAAGTATATTTTGTTTAATTGTCATGGTTAATAAAAAAAGAAATCACTCTGCCATAGAGATTCTCTCATTAAAAGTTGATAACATTTTGCAGAAGTGGTAAAGCCCTCCAAATATGCAAGATTTCTAACAGTAACACGTGGCCCTCTGTGATTACCTGTACTCCAGAAACAAAAGGAAATACTCTCTATCCCATACTCACTATGTAGGGGATGGCTCTCCTTGGCAGCTACTATTGAGATTTCTAGTTTTAGACTGTAAAATCAAGGTTAAATGTCCACATGTCTCATACAGGTGGGTGCCCCATCCCTGGAAATGTTCAAGGCCAGGCAGGATGGGGCTCTGAGCAACCTGCTCTAGTGGAAGGTGTCCTTGACTGTGTCAGGGACGTTAGAACCTGATGATATAAATATCATCAAGTCCCTTCCAACCCAAAGCATTCTCTGATTCTATGATGATTCTGTGTTGATGATGGTGCCTAATCTGGGGAGTCTCCCTTCTTTTCTAACAGCTGGATATGAGTTACATGAACAAATTCAGAGCCTATAGGCTTTAGATTATGAGGCCAGAAATATGTTGAGCACACTGGAGAACTGAAGTCACATCAATAATTTCAAGTGCCTTACAAATTTTTTGATCTTATGAATTAGTAAATAAAACATAATAAAGTCTTTAGATGTGAAATAAATGATAATGAAATACAAAGTCGTTTGCTTTACTAATTGTAATTTTTTATTGTGTGCTTCAACATTATTCTATTAAATCTTAACCCTGATTTGCTGAGACTGACATTTTTTCAGTCCCTAATTTATAGAAGTTTGCACAGTATTGAACTGAGATTTTAATGAAAAGGAAAAATTAGGAAAATACATAATATGCATCAAAAATAGTTTGCTCTGAAGCATTTAGGATACTATTTTAAAATTGCTTTTTGGTACATTATCTCTTCTTTCCTTATACTTCTACTTTAATGCAAGAAGGGTCTTTTTATGGGAGGTAGAAGTGCTGTCAATTCAGGTGGTGAGTGCTGTGTACTTTCAGTACTGTGATTTTCAGACTTTCCTCCACATAACAGTGGGTAAACATTGGCAAAGATCTTTCAGTTGTCTTTTAGAGCTTGAGGAAAAGATACATTTTAAATTTCCCTGAAAGCTGAAACCAAATAACAGTGAAAAAGTTTGGGCTAGGTTTTTGCCAGCTAACAGCTTGTCTGACCCCAGCTGTCCCAGAGTATGAGGCAGGAGAGCACTGTGGGGCCATTTTGGAGTCTGTGCTCCTTTCCTCTTTCCAGCCCCAGAGGATTTGGAGACTGGGCAACTCTGGGCTGACATAAGAGATATAAAAACATTCCTCCCAATGGTTTTGATGAACTTCTTGTGCTGGCCTTGGACCATCTCTACAACTTTTGTCCTATTTCTAAGGCATCTAGTTTTGATGATAAAGTCATTGTAGCAGTCACTTATCTTTCCCAGAGGGAAGCATTCCTGGGGTATGCATCACATTCCTAGTGGCAGATGGTTTTACCAGATATGGGTTTGCCTTGCTTAGAGATAGTTTTCTGTAGGAACTGCTCTCAGACAGTGTTGTGGACAAAAAGGCACATGGTTCATCTTCCTCTTCCGTGCAGTTCTCTGACTGCCTGAGCAGACTTGGTCCTCTCCGGTATGGCCTGTTGGCTGCCATGGCTTTCATGTGCCTACTCAGTTTCTTGCTATAAAGCCCTGTTCTTGTTTATTGCAGCAGAGCCATTTCAAGTGCTTTGAAAATCCTCCCAAAAATCATTTTGCTTTGTCCAGTCTGGGCTGGATGGGATGAATGCAAAAGAAAATGGAGCTACTGGTGGGACAGAGAATCAGATGGTGGCCCTCCTTTTGCAGTGTTGACAAGGCTTTGGCATCTCTGAGGTTAGGTGGGATTCTAGGTAATGTATTCTGAGATTTATGTGCCATCCTTCAGTGTAAAATGTACAATGTGCCTCTTTTCTTCATCTTTGTACTTCTCTTGTGAGAGATACTGGCTTCACATACAGAATATCTTTGACATCTACCCTGAGCTGTACACCTATTGTATGTCTAATTTCCCTCCTGGATGTTTTTGAAACAGAGCATGATCCATTCATGAGAAGGGGCATGGGAGGGGTATTTGTTTTTCAAGGAGAGTGAATCTAGTACTCAAGAGGTCTTATCCAGACATTATGTTTCCATGTCTGTTATTTTTCTGCCTTTTTTTAGTAATTTTTCTGAAGCCTGATAACAGCAAACACAAAGCATAAACAAGGAAAATACTTGTGATGTTTAATTGCCCTTATTTTGGAGACTAAGGATTTGCTGAAGAGGCGTAGTGTGCCCTGTTGTCCACCCATCTGTCTACCCCATAAGCAGGACAGTGAAGTTTGAATTTCTGCTGCAGCTGACTCCATTTTGAGATTCTTTGTTTCTTTTCTTTGGTTAAGCAGGTAGAGCTAGATTTCGTGAGATGTTAACTTTGGTGTCTGTTATGCTATTAATTTCCTCTTCAGGTATCCAGAGAAAAGCTATGTGTCAATGTGAAGCATTAGAGCTGCATCAGCATTACATTTGTCACTTTCTGCATGTGTAAGGAGCTATGCATTTCATTTCACAGAAAATAACAAAAAGACATTTGGGTAATTTTGAAGTGTTGTCATAATCCATAGTGGTTTAGGATTGTATTTTTGTGTTTATAGCAGCCTAGCTTGCTCTTTATCTTGTGGGAATGTATTATATTTAGTCTTTTTAAAAATTTCCATTAGTTAGACTTAAATGTATTATCTTTGAATTTGATCTTCTTTTGTAGGAAAAGCATGAAAATGTAACATAATTTATAGTTTTAGTAATTTATCTGCTTAAGTAATATTCTCTTGTCTTTTACCATTATCACTGTAATTTTGTATCCCTCTGGCACTTCTATATTCTTTTTCAATGAGTGTACTTTACTGGAACTGAATAAGTTTTCATGTTTGCAATCTATAATAAAAAATATAGATTTATTGTTTTAATTAATTTTCAAATTCATTGCATCATCTTAACTGAACTTCTACACAAAGTGGGACTTGTCAGTGAACTATCCAATATAAATTTCACTCTTTTCCCATTAGAATGGTTTAGTGAAGAATTCAGAAATATGAGTATTCTAAGTACTTTTCTAAGATTTATACATTGTATACAATATGTTTAATTTTGTACATTTATTTAAGTATTTCTAGTGACCTTTTTAAAATTCTGATTGACTAGCTGGAATGTTTTCTCTAACTTGCAAAATTTTGCTGCCTCTATTAATCTGTCCTTGAGATAGATCACAGAATTTTTAGGGTTTTTTGGTGGGGGATTGGGTGGGGACACTTTTCCATTGGAAAGGTCATCAAAGGGCTAGCATGCTGCATTTAATATGCTGAGTAGACTCATCATAAATTAATTTACAAATTAAACTGCATTGCTGGAAACACTGGATTGATGAAAATTTGAAAAAATAATTTCTATAGCAGTACTACTCATTTTATGCCAGAATACTATGGAAGGGGTTTGGTCTGGAGACATCACTAAAATTGGAAACACATATTTAGATGTGTCTTGTCTTGAAGTGAAATGTCAATTTGGATGTACACAGTTTGTGATCAAGCCTTAGTTAATTTTATTTCATGAAAACTCAGGTGATATTATTTCGTTTTAGTGAAATGTACATAATTTTTTTTTTCCACAAGGCTCCAAAGTCTGTGTTTTAGGTCCACAAGCCTTCTAAGATGTTATAAAGTTATGTATTTCCTCAAGTACAAGTCATTTTAAATGATGTCAAGGAAAACAGAAGGTTCTTCTGAGTGTGACCAGGAACTGGATAATAGAATCTGCAGTTCTTATCCATTCTGCCCCTTTTTATCGTTGGTTCCACTATGCTACAGCTGTAGGATCTGGGTTATAATCTAGAGGAATCCAAGATGTCAAATGGTTGCTCATAGCCATGTCAGCCAACTGTGCAGTGTCACCCAATACGTGGGTTTAGTGGCCAAACCTTTCTTTCAATGGCAAAACCACCTAAAACAAAACAAAATTAAATAACATCCATGTTATACAGTAATTACTCTTTGAAAAAATACCACACACCGACAAATTCTCATTGGTATATATTTTACATTGCTTTAATGCCAGGTAGGTTCCTTTTGTTTATGGTGCAAGGGAGTGCCACTCCTGGGAACTGTTCAACATGCACTGAGGGGGGAGACAGTTCTGGGGAGTGTTTCTCATCTGTTGCCTTCAACCATTGTAAAGTTTGCTATGAATGTCAAAGGTAGTGGCCAGCTTTATTTCGCATACACTAGAAACCAATTAAGTCAATCAGATAGTTTCAACATGTAGGCCATTTAATAAGTTTGGGTCACCGCTGACGTCGATCAGATTTGAATTGGTGTTTTGGAGGTGAAAGTCTGGATATTAAATTATTAATGCTTTGCAGTCCCAAGTTTCCTCACTGAAAGTGTCCTCTCCTCCCTTCTGCTTCCAGTAGAAGTTTGAGTAAAGTACATGTGTCAGGTCAGGTCTGCTCTCAGCTGGTAACCTGGGACTTGGGTTCTCCTTTCACTTCCTCCCCTCCCAACCCCCTAAATGTATTCCAACTTGACTTTTTTTGTTGTTGTTGTTGTTGTTGTTGTTGTTGTTGTTATTTTCACTAGGTCTCCAGCCACTGTCTGCTTCTACAATATTGATATCTTTTCTATTCCCTGCAGGAGTCTGTGGCTTTATAGCTGACGAGCCAAAGATCAGAAGTACTCCCGTATGTTTGGAGACACAATTTTGTCTTGCTCTATTTCTCTGTGGAGTTGGGTCTCTTGAGGAGCAAAATGACATATGGCACAATATGATTTTTTTTTTGTCCATTAGTTTTTAAAGTAGTAACACTATAGGTAGTCTGTTTTGTAACACGTCAATATAGTTACATCTTTAAAAATAATCTTTTAAAACCAAGAAAGGAAGCGTCACGCAAAGACAAAGTCTGCCTTCATATGAGAGACAGAGAGAAAACATCTTTCAACTTAGATTTGTGTAAAGCCTGGCATACATAGTTTGCAGTGATTTTACTTTCAGGGAAAAGTCTTTTCAAATAAATGAGAACTTGCTCCAGATTCAAATGACAGTGTCTCTGTAAAAGTCAGATCTGATTTTTTTGCCCTTTTCTTGACAGTGATTATAGTAAGTGACCCGAATGTGGTATGTTCCTTTGAAATGAGCAGCTTTGAGATACACTGAGGAGGCTCCTTTTTATCACTCTTCGAAAATCAGACAAGCAGGGTTGTATCATCCCCATAAATGGGAGAGGAACACGTGCCTGCTTGTGTGTGCCTTTCAAACAGTGTCCCTGCTACAATGCTTAAATGTGCTCAGTAGTTTATCATGCAACATATGCCAAGTTTGTTTTCTGTGATTTCTGTTAATGCCTTTTCAATAACTGAAATACATTAATAAATAGTTGTTTATTTTGACTAAAGGAGTAACCATATATTTTAAATTTATTGAGTGCTGCCTGGGACTTTTTGGTTGGAAGTTGGTTGGGAAAAATTACTGTCAAACTCATTTACAGCAAAAGTGCAGTTCCTTCTGGGAACATAGGCATTTGTGTAATCTGACTCTGTGGCACTGAGCTATGCTGTATGTAGTGTATTTATGATTGAACAGAAAGTTTCAAACAGCAGCCTGTGAAATTGGATTTCAGATGTAATGTACCATAAATAAGTGCTATAAAGAATGCCTTTAATGCTATAAATCAGTTTTTATTGGTTTCAGCTATCTCATTCTGGTTATTGTATTACCCACAAAATCAATGGGAATCAAAGAGCTGGAATATATTTTATTTTAATGTCCCATCTCCCATGGAAATGGCATATGAGCCCTTAGATCACCTTTTGGGTAGGCTGGGCAAGGCTGATAAACTGCAGGCAATGAGAGTGTTTTCACAAAAAGGTCTGTGTAAGTAGTAGTTGGATAACGCTTAGAATGCTTTGGTATGGCACTTCCTCCCTGTAAGGGGATACTTGCTTACCTTTCTGAATGTCCTTTACTTTTGTTGTTTCAGTAAATTTACCAGCTTGATTTGATTACTGTAGTTCTCTTCTTTAAGAAACGGCATCACAAAGGTACAACAACCATGTATCACTATTCTCACACCCAGAATTAGGAGCACTTTGAGGGTAGGAGACCTGGTTTCTTTACCTGCAAGCATTCCCTCTAGTGAAGGCTTGCTTGATCCTGGGAAAAGTGTAAGAACATTTCTAGCAGCAGTTGTGAAGCGTAAAATACAGTATGAGCTCAGTTTAAGAACATATTCTAGTGGAAGAAGGGAAAGTCATGCATCGTGGATCTATGAATAGATTTTTTAGACTAGAAACAAATCATGCTATCCTATAAGAATGAAGAAATATGAAGAAAAACTGTTTTCCAACTAAATAATTCCAGCCCAATTTAAAACAATTTCTATGTTTCTTCAGTATTTTCCCCTTGCTTATATTAATATTTCATGGTAGGATACAGTTAGGAGAAACATGTACCTCTGGAGCTCAGTTATTCAGGGCTGGAAATCTGTGGCAGAGGGCAGAACACTTTCCTTAAATTATGTTAGAAACCTTCACTATGTTAGAAGATGGAAGTATAGATACACTACAACTGGATGAGAGTTCACTGGTAAATGTTTTCTGGAATATTGTACTCCTTCATGAGGTTACATGTGCCCAAAAGTAAGGATGGATGACTGAAGAAGTAAACTTTTTAAAAGCTATTATATATGGGTTATTTACACCCACTATTCTGCACATCAGCTTTACATTTTTCCCTGTCAGCCAAAGCTAGTGTAATTTAAGTTCCAAAATTAAGAGGAGAAAGTAGACAAGGAGGAATGATCCTTATGGGGTTCAAGTGGTGTGTAATAGGTTATTGTTGGCAGAAGTCTGAATACCAGGATGATGGTAGAGTATAGGAGACAGAAGAGACAATTTACTCATCTTTGAACCTATGAATAGCGTTAAACTGCCTTTGAGTCCAAATTGCTGAGGTTGACTTACACCCACGTCACCTCACATTGGAGTTTAAGCTTTTATTACAAGGATTGAATGACACGTTTTATTATTTGCAATAGTATAAGCAGTTATTCTCGCTGGAGCGCAAAGATGTGTGGCTTCACCAGAGGGGAGTGTTAATCATTTACATGCAGATCTATGTGCTTATCTGTGGGAGTGGGTTAAAGAGACAGGTGTCAGACCTGGCTGCTTAATAGGAATGTAAGACATGAATGATGCCAAGGAGGCAGAATAAAATGCCTGGCTGCCTCAGGGACGGTTATAAAGTTCCCTATCCCTACAGTAATTTTACAGGTGGTGATTATAGGAGATGTAATGATTTCATGCAAAATACAAGATAATTAAAATGTTTGATTTGATCTATAGACCTATGGTCAATTTGCAAGCCAGCTGCTGACCAGCACTGCATTGTGCCATAGTGAGCATCACTCAGAATTACACCCTTAGTTTGAGTAGTGCTGTGTCAGGCATAAGTTTAGATAGTCCTGTTGCTGCTACTGATTTGGGTCAACCTAGTAGCGGGTATGATTGCCAAGTCCAAAAGAGACAAAAAATCTTTTCCTCTAATGAAAAAATGGTGCAGGAATTGTCCCAGGGTCTTTGTGTGTTGCTAATATGCACAGCAGCAAGTTGGAGCTTGTTGTGTCACACTTGGAGGGAGATGGGTGAGGAATGCTCTGAGAATAAAAGCTTACTTACATGGACAAATGAAGGGCTTCTCCAGTACTGAAGGTTATGTAAGCAACCAGCTTTCTGCATATTGAAGAGCACCATAGCGTGGTGGATTGTTTTCTTTCTTCTCCTGGCACAGAGAATTTAGGTGTTACCACCTTGCCTGCCACACTTCAGGGACAATTTCCTCAATCAGTGAATAAAAGTTCTTCTTAAGGCTTGTGTGAGCACCTGGTCCTACCCATCAACTTCTATGGTGTTACAGAAATACTAACCCCAAAAAAACTCAGTGACAGACAGATAAAGATAGCTGAAGTGTACACTTGAGATGTTTGCAATTATGGGTATCACTGGAGGATAGGATCAAGCAATATGGTTTTGAAATATCTAGAAAAATGATAATATATGGAATACAGATGGACATGTTTATCATTTGGTGCAGTGAAGTACAGCTTGGAGCTGTGCAGTCTTCCTGAGTGGCATAAAGCCCTATGCAGTTGCTGGGAAATGTGCTGGGAGATAAGAGGTGTGGGTCAGGCAGGGGTGTGGTTCCAGTAGATTGCCATCTATTGAAAGATAAGGGGATAAACTAGAGAATTCACTGGGTTAGTCCCTTGGGTGGGTTCAAGTGCACTCTTAGCTAGTTGTAGCAGATAATGGAGTCAGGATACTGCCATAACCAGCAGCAGCAGAGCTTTGGGCACACTGTCTCCCAGGCATGCTTTTTATGGTCAGCTCTGGTGCTGCAGTCTTACTTTAGGCTTTTAATTTTAGATCTGTCCACGAATTTGGAACAAACACTCATCCTTTCCTTTTGCTTCACATGGCTATGAAACCGAGAAGAAAATGATGTAAATGACACAAAATAGCTACCTAAGTCTGTCCTCTCAGAACTAGAAAAATGTTCTCATCTCACCATATTTTTTACCGTTTTATGTCCTCTTCATCTGAACACACATGCATTCTGATAGCGGTGGTCATTATGAAATGAATGATCTTCCCGTTTAAGAGAACAGAAACCACAGGTCAGGCCTCATCTCTGGTTACTCACAAGGATGCAGCACCATGCTGTTCCAGATGTACTTTTGGAGCTGGGTTGATTGCTTTCCCAGGAATTTCTACTGGGTGCTCCCCTCGATAGGGTTAAGCATGACATGGTTAGTCCATAACAGTATGATGTTTCCCAGCATTTGCTAGTTGGTGCTTTATCACAAACTAGCACTGAAAATTACAGTGGTGAGGGGTCAACAGGACCAAGTGGCAGATCTCATGGTTTTTCAGAAATACCACATCAAAGTTCTGTAGTTCATGAAGTCCCGGTGCATCAGTCTGTAGAATGAGATATCCTAACAGCCACATAAGAGAAAGCAGTGATGGAAGGGTGTAGCATGAGCTAATGCTTCCTAGAAAGGCTCCTGCCAGGGCAGTGTCAAAGAATTCCCCAGCCTCTTCCCTGCTCCACCATCCCATGCATCATTAGAGCTGGTCAGGCATGTCAAGCATGTGAAACAAAAAGAAATAAAAGGACACAGTAGTGGATGTTTAATGCATGAGGAACATACTATTTAGGAATACAAGTGGGCTTGTGGCAGGATCTCTGAATGGAATCGATCTGTGTGACTTCTACAGGTGTGCTGCAGAGGGACACACAGATGAGATGTCAGAAAGTTATTGCTCGAGTGTTACAGAGCACTCCCTTAATGCATATTGATTTGAAAATGTGGCAGGAAACAAAAATTGCAGGTTTTGTAGTATGTAAAATTTCAAGGTGTTTGCAACAGTGTTAAAATAGCTGAAGTTAAAATTACCATGCTACGAAGCAGCTTAACTTGAAGTCTGCAGAACCAACATTTTGCCATTAAGCACCCACATCCTCACTGTTTCTTGTCTGAAATTGCCATTGTCAGCTGCAGAAACAGAACATTTTCCATACACAGTACATACTTTTTCAGGAAGCTCTACCAATTAAAAAAAGCAGTTTCTGCTCATTCATTCCCCTGTGCTATGCCGGTATGAACCCTTTTCAGGCCACACATCTTAGTTAAGGGCCTGAACTGGCTGAAGGGTAGCCCAGCTCAATCCCACAGCCCCTCCAAAAATACCAGAAGTGTTTCAGCAGATTCAGATGCTGAATAAGCTCACCAGGCACAGAAATGCCTAATCCAGCACAGTCCTTCTGTTTAATCCTTTAGTTCATGCCTTGCCTTGTCTTGGGTTTTCGATTCCCTGTCATACATTGGATCACTGTTCTGTTCCCTCCTATATCCTATTGTTGGGGTTTTTTTTCTACAAAATTACTAATTTTGGGAAGGGGAAGGAGAAGAAATCTCTTCTTTTGCAAGTCACAGAAGTGGGGGGGTTTTGTTGCTGCCTGGGTGGCTCTGACTGTTGTGTTCTTTCTGCCTGTGTTTTTCTCCACCCGTTCCGAGATGGTTCCCTTTAATGAGCAGCGCTCCGCAGAGATATTTGGGTAGGTCTGTTCTTTGGTTCTGCAGGGTGGCACAGATCAGAGGCTTTGCTTCTGAGCAGGACACCCAATTTTAGGAGACAGTTTTTCCTTTTTCTCCTGTAAAGTCAGTGGTGTGCTCAACACTGCAGGGTAACCTTTTTCCCCCCCACTTCATTCCTTTACCACCACTGACAGTGCGAAAGAAAAGATGAAAAAGGGAACTTCTCTGAATCCTCAATCAGATAAGAAGAATCCCCCAAATAGTAACACTTGTGTTGGACCAACAGACTCTGCACTTTCTCCTTCTATTCTATTATCTCTCCTTTCTAGTCTTTCTATATTCTACATTCTAGTCTGTTTTTTACTAAAAACTAGAAATAATCTAAAACATTTGTATTTTTCCCTCCTGAAATCAAGTGTTTGAATATTGATAGTATTTATCACATCAATTATTTGCCAGTTAAAGAGAAAAGGTGGGCATGACTAACCTGGCTGCCCAACTGGACAGAATTTGTTTCTTGCAGTGACTGTGGCTGTTAAATATGCATTACAGCAAATCAGCAGCTTTCCAGGGGTTAAGCTAAGCAGCCTGTGTGACTGCCATGTGCTGTGACCGAGAAGCACCGGGCTGATGCTGTGGCAGGTTTCCCATCACTGGGTGTGTGTCATTGGAGTGTGCCCTTTCTTTTGTGTGTGTCTCTCTGGCTTTGATGAATGCCGGGGCAGGGGAACATGAGCTCTTACCTTTTGTCATGCTTGGGTGAATACCAGTAAATTTGCCTATTGATGCTGGTACGGTTTTCCTTCAAAGTCAATTGAGAGGAAAGTGTAGTCCAAATGAGGTCAGCGACTACTCCCTGTGTGTGATAAAATAAAATACACAGAGAAAGGAATAGGCCAAAGGGCTCGATTGATGTAAACAAGTGACAAGCCCAGGCTAGAATTCCGCTTAGAAACTGGGACTTTTCAGGCATGTCTTAATGAGCTCAGCCTCACACTCAAAACAAGAACTCTCACAGATTCCATTCTTCATCTGCCTTAACCTGCTGAACTGGGTTGTGCTCTGGTGTCGTGGAGGCAGAATGTGTCTCCAGCATGTATTCTCAGTCTTAAATTATCCTATTGCACTTTTTTGCAAAAACACTGTGACCTACTATTTTTCTTCAAAATGTGGTAAACTGGTGATCATAGAGTAGGGTCTGAAGTTTTATTCCTTGGCCTCTAAAATGAAAGGATTAAAAAAAAAGAGAGATTAATGCTGAGATTTTAATTGCCTCTTATTTATCAAACACATAGACTTTGGGTTTAAGCTTGATGACGCAAGCATGAGGCGTATATTCACCTTACCTGCTTCCACACACTTGGTGCAAGTACCTGCATTAGTGATGCAATTGCTTGTACTTCTCCTCTAGTCAACACAGGAAGATAGGCCCCTTCACAATTAAGTAACTGAGTTGCAAAAGATACTTTGGAGGTAGTTTTAGTGCTAAATTAGTCATCTTACCTCTTTAGTGAGCTAAATTGATTCTAGGCTCTTTGTTTCATGCGAAAAGAAGGATCACTGCAAGTGATTTTACTCTGAAAGATATCTTTAAAAGAATTACTGAAGTTGCAGGAAAATTGTCAAGGTGGTGGCTACACTAGGCATGGTTTGCTAATACCTCTACCAAAATGTTCTCAATCTCTTATAATCCTTTGAGTTTATTCAGAGAATTGAGAAGTGATGTGATTTTCTTTTTAAACAAATCAGCTTTATAACCCAGGAGCAGGAAGCTGCAACAGCTTTTTGTAATAATGTGCTTGACAGTAGCCAGCGGTTTATACAATCATGTTGGCTGTATTTACAAATAAAGTTTAAACCAACCAGAGAGCTTCAATTTTAGGATTATGGCGGGATTCAACAGGTAAATAAAATGCATTTGCATAGTAGCTTCAGGAATCCTGATGACAAGGAAGTTTCTTGTTTAGGAGAGTGATCTGGGAAGAACCACACATATAAATCAGTAGTGCTGAGTAGTTACTGTGTAGTCCTGAGTAACCAGTAGCCTCATTTGTGAAAGGGTGTTTTGTTTTGCAGAAGACCACAGAAGATGTATTTTCATGGAAAATTGGAAGGAAGATGGGGATGCTATTTAAAGACTTTGATTGCACTTTGCTTCCCTGCATAAGGGTCACCCAGGGAGAAAGTGCTCCAGAGAGAAATGGCAGGGTAAGTCCTTAGGCAGAATGAAAATGTGGCTTATGCTGGGATCAAGAAGTAGGTTTAATGGATGAAAATTAATGAGATGGATGGTCATGGGACAGTGACTCACTGAGAATCAGGTAATTACTTGGACACTGGCAGGCTAAGTCCAAAAAGCTGTTGTACAAGCCCTCTATCGGTATTCTGGTGCAACAATGATGGACAGGACTGATCCTGTCAAAGGTGGATATACAGGATAGGAAAGTGCAAGTGGATGGCCTTTCCAGAGGGCATTTTGTGTCCATCCTCACGTGGATGTAAGAGGTGACAGATAAATTGACATGTCTCCATCCATCTTCACAGACTGACTTAGTAAATACCAAATATCAAAGTACTGTGCCCAAAATATGAAGTAAAATTAGTGGATTTTGAAACATTTTAAGGGAAACAGGTGGGATCCCACTGCACATTTTCTTTAGAAATTGGGGTTAAAGGTAAAAAATAGAAATTTGAAGATGAAGGAAAAGGTGAAAGTATCATGTATGCACTTGAATAAGAGAGTTTATCTATTGTCCTTCAAATCAGATGGAGGGAAGAGAAACAGGTCTCTGTATGTAATAGAGGAAATTTCTAAAATTGTACAGTTGCCTATGGTTTCTAAAGAAAATAGAAGAAAACAATTGCAGTGACAGCTGTAATGATGTATCTGCCGAAAGGTGTGTAACAGTCTTCTGATTTAAGAGCTAACCCAATTTGCCCAGCATGGGTTTGAAATAAAAAGGAGTCCTTCAGGTTTAGATAATCCTAGATAACTGAAGATAGATGCTGTTCAGTGCTTTATCTTCTCTCTCCTACTAGGACAATAGAGACTGACCTTAAACCTTCAGTTTTTTGCTTGGGAGCACCAAATTGCTAGAGCATGTGTAGACCTGCTGAGAAACAATAATAGAAACCTTGAGGGAACCTTTCATTTCTCAGAGATTGAGGATTCATTTTTAATGCCCAGCTCAAACATTCCTTTTGTCCGTATTCCTACACTTATTAACAGGCATGAGATCTTTATATTTTAACTGAACATGTTATTATTAGAACACCCAAACTGATTTTTTTTTTTTAAATCAGTAAAGTGTTATAACTTCAGAAAATTAACTTTCTTTGGCTTTTTTTGCTACTTAGGGAGGAAAACCTAGGTGCTGTCACTTCAGGTAGTTAACTGAGTAACTGACATCAGGCAGTTCCTTCAGCATTTTAAAAATTTTTCTTGTACTGGTAGTCCTCCTGAGAAGCCTCAAATGTGTTGTTTAGGTTACTGTGGTTTTTTGGTGGTTTTGGTTTTTGTTGGGTTTTTGTTTTGGGGTTTTTTTAGAAATTGATGGAGTAACCATACTGCCTTTGCTGTTTTTCCTTGGGTTTGGCTTGTTGATTTGGGGGATCTTTTCCTTTTCCTTTTCCTTTTCCTTTTCCTTTTCCTTTTCCTTTTCCTTTTCCTTTTCCTTTTCCTTTTCCTTTTCCTTTT
>VZUI01076869.1:0-62500 GCA_013401135.1 Cettia cetti
AAGGAAGGAAGGAAGGAAGGAAGGAAGGAAGGAAGGAAGGAAGGAAGGAAGGAAGGAAGGAAGGAAGGAAGGAAACAACATACATCCATCCTACATATCCTTTAGTTGTTGGGATGCTGTAATGCTAACATCAACATTGTAAAAACTTAGTTTATCCACCAAGTCAGAGTTCAATCTTTAGACAGGAAGTTGTCACTTTAAAACAGTTTAAATTCTTATAGTCTTAAATTATGTGACTCGAAATGTTAAGTATTTTGTTTTAAAAAATGCCTCATTAAGACAGATTAAAACCATTACTACTGGTTTGAAGGGAAATCAGGTTTTCTCTTACATCTGACACCATCATGAGTCATGTTGCATTATTTAAGTCACTAATTGTGTCTATGCACATCAAGCTGCATTGAAATTAATTTCAGATCATAAACACAAACTGTGCTTTGACTAGTCCTTTATAATTAAACTTGCTGTTCTTTCAACTAATTTTTTGCAAAGTATTTTTCTTTTCTACAACACACTCTTACCACTCCATAATATAAACAAACACTACATTGTCTTTCTCAAATTCCAGTTTCTCTGAAGTATAAATTGAGCTACATCGCTCCTAAATTTTCCAATATCCAAGAGTGCTGAGAACCCTCAGTTGCTATGAGATGTAAAAGGAACAAAGAAGACTCAGCCTGTTGGAAAATTGAGCCCTCTAAATGTGTATGAACTTATATTGGACATGAATTTTCTTGTTATGCCACCAATTGATCAGCGAATACAAAAAAAAAAACAAAAACCAAAACAGGTATAATTCTTCTTGATGTTATTTTCTCAGGTTCTGAACATTGATATTATTTCATTGAACATCTTAATCAGAATAACGAGCACTGGAAAAACCTTGCACTATTCACTTTCCCAATTGAAATTTTACTAATCTCTCCAGAGATGCCTTCTCTAGAGGAAATCCTGCTTAGACTTCTCCTGCAGTGCTGATTAGTTTGATTAGTTTGTCGCAGTAGACCTACTCTGACTTTCAAAGTCTCCCCACAGAGAATTGACTAGACCCTACCATGACTCTTTTTTCAGATATCTCACATGGAACTAAGAACCAGAACAAGATCAAACACCATTAAAAATATTATGATCAGTTTTTATTTTGTCCATCACATCCCAACCTCATTTACTACATAATACAGACAGATCATCTGTCCAAATAAAACCCAACAAACCCAAAGCTTGTTTAATATTACTTTTCACCTTTCCATTGTTTCTCACCTGACATAAGCCTAATACAACACTGAATAGAAAATTATTGATGGTATAATGGCCTTTTCTCTGGTGTTCCTCTCCACAAAACTAAAACACATGGGTTCTTACCTTCACAGCATGTAGGAAATATACTGCGATCCTCATTTTGCAGCATCAAATGCACAAAGAAGAATCAAAATAAACCTCTAAGTTTGGGTGCTGTACCTGACAGGTTGAGTTTTTAGCAATAATAGCATTTGTCTAAAATATCATGTTCTCACAACACAATTCCACGTAAAATTACTTGCAGCTAAAAGGTCTCTTAGTTCTGAAGACAGGAGCAAAAGTTTCTCAGACTGGATAAACTCAATTGACAGCCAGCTGTAAAAGGTTTTGCTTTAAGGAAGTACCCAGAAAAACTTAATTATTTTGTGGTGAATCAAATCCTACAGAGAGGTTTTAACACCACTTTTTATCTTCCTAGATTCTCCATATTTGTTCTTATTTCTTGCAGTGAAAAAGGTAGATTTTTGCCTCTATACAGGGCAAGACCTATTCACATGTTTTTTACACTATTGTATCATGAGGTTGCTTGGCTCTGTTTTCAAGATCTGCCTGGAATGAAAATCAAAATACTAAAAACAGAAGTCCTCCATTTCTAACTGGTAACCTATTTCAACATGATGTTTCTGTGATTTTGGAACACTTGATATATAGTACTCTTACTAATATTTAATTTTCCCAAAACATGGAGGGGATAAATAGCATTTTTTTCTTTGCAGGCATTATCAGCCTCAGCATAAAGAAAAAGAAGTTGTTAGACAATTAGAGTGATGCATAACTAGACTTGGCCATGTGTTTCTATTAATAAAAAAAAACTATGTTCTAGAATAATGAAGAAAGCTTTGGACTCATTACAAATTATCGAAAACTGTAAGCAGTGGTCTCTACCAACCATATGAAGTTCAACAAGGGAAAGTGCTGAATTCTCTGCCTGAGACTGGGCAACCCTGAATGTACAGACAGACTGGGGAATGAGAGGCTAGAAATGAGTGTCACAGAAAGACACCTGGAGGTCCTGGTCAGCAGAAAGTTGGTCAGCAGTGCCCTGGCAGCGAGGAAGGACAACCCTGTCCTGGGGTGCATCAGGCACAGCATTACCAGCTGGGCAAGGGAGGAGATTGTCCTGCTCTACTCTGCACTGGGACTGTTAGTGTCCAAAGCAAGGCTAAGAAGATGGTGAAGGGCCTTGAGGGGAATCCGTAAGGTCACTTAGCCTGTCCAGCCTGGAGAAGACTGAGGGTAGACCTCATTGCAGTCTACAACTCCCTCGTGAGGGGAAGAGGAAAGTCAGGCACTGATCGCTTCTCTGTGGTGACCAGTGACAGGACCCAAGGGAATGGCCTGAGGCTCTGTCAGAGGAGGTTTAGGTTGGATGTCAAAAAAAGGTTCTTCCCCCAGAGGGTGGTTGGGCACTGGAAGAGGCTCCCCAGGGAAGTGGTCACAGCAGAAAGCCTGGTAGAGCTCAAGAAGTGTTTGGGCAGTGCTCTCGGCCACATGATGTGACTCTTGGGGATGGGGCTGTGCTTGGTCATGAGTTGGATTTGATGACTCCTGTGGGTATGTTCCAACTCAGGATATTCTGTGATTCTGTGATTCTGCAAAACACAAACAAAGAGCAAGAGGAAAAAAAAACTTTATATAAAGAAAAAAAGTTGCATGCATGCATAAAAATTATATCCTGACCTTTTCAATGATCGGTTTATGTCCAGAAGCATAAGAACTGATAAAACTTATTTTTGCAATGTAACTAGAGATGTTGTTATTGGACATAAATTAATCTGCCCTTTTGAAAAATTCAGCTATAATGTCTATGTTCTATACTGTATAAGCTTTCTAAGTTTTAAAAAAGCAAAATGGCATACAGCTGATGAGCTGTGCAGTCATATTTTTCATAATGTTGTATTTCCAACATGACTTATTTATCATTACTTTGCTACTGCATAGAATAACAGAGTATAATGCTTGCTAAAGTGTAAGTACTTACATAAACTCTTTTATACAGGACTTGCTTCTCCAATAAGTATATTACTAGTACTGTATTAATTCAAATATGCTGCTAAAATTATATCATGATAGTAATTTGGAAATTTCAAATAGCACTCATAATGTTTCAAAGATATTTTCAATGCTACCTGTCATTCATTTTAGCCTAGTAATAATGGGTTGGGAAGTATCATCTGACAGTAAAAATCTTCATGAAAGTGAAATAATGAATATAATGTCTTAAGCAGTTAGCCTTGGTACTTAAACACACATTTCAAGTTAAATTTTGTGCATGACTAATAAAAGTTCTTTTCAGATTTCATTTTATACACTTCAAGAAACCTCTGGTCATTTTCTGCTGCTCAAGTGTCTCATGTCCTTTTTCTTCACTCAGTTATGCAGAAAATGTCAGTTCTGGGGGTGCTTGTCTAAATTTGAAGTTGAATTGCCAACTTAGGTGACCTAAACTTCAAAATATTAGCATCAGAGAATCTTTTAAGATGGTCAGGGACATCTGGAGAACATCTAGCTAAAGAACAGTCAGAATGTCTTCTCTAAGCCCTCAATTCAGAAATCAGAAGTAAGTTGTCTTAGTAAGGCTGAACCAACCTGTTGGAAACCTGGAGGCTGAAAATTTAAGGCTTTCTGTGCTAAAAAGTACTGATCCTCAAGCAAAGACTGCATTTGACTTGAGGCCTTGAAACAGACTTCCAAAACAGAGTGATAGCACTGGGGTTGTGGGTGTGTAGTTTGAATGGTGTTGTGTGATGTCACAGGGTGAAAAACTAAGATTTAAGATTTTAGTATATAGCAATATACAGGGGGCAAGATGGAGGATTTTGGGCCTTGTCTAAGTCCTTCTTCTTCACCTTCTTCCTTCTTCATGGCTTTGGGTGGTTTTTTTCTTTTCAGAAAGAAAGGGTGAAAGGGTCTGCATTGCTGACCTTGGTGGTCATTTATTGGGACAAAAGTATAAATAATATAGGTGTCACCTCGTTATTGGGTAATTATTGCTTAAAAGACCTTGGAAAGAGTTAGAGGAATCACCATTTCCTACTTTTTTAGCTAGAGCTCAGACTAGTGAGACTGTACTTTAGATAAGAATTAATAAACATCTGAGTCCCAACACGAAATCTGCATCCCGTGCATTAATCCTGGCTCTAACAGAAGAAAAGAAGATAAGAATCCTCACAGCAACCCAGTTCTCTCAGCCTATTCAGCTGTTTACTGCTTTGGTAGGCCAACCCTGTGCTCAGGCCACTTGTGAATGCATTTCTTGTACTCACAATTCTGGATTTTATTTTAGTTCATATGTATCCAAATTCTCTGTTAGTCACTTTTATTGCCTATATTTGTAATAATGAAGATGGCAATGGGCAAAACAGCTGCATTAGAGTAACTTTGGACAACAGAGTCAGTAGGAGCTTTCAGGAAAAATACACCAACTGTTTGCTGTAGCACTCTTGTTCTAGCATGCAATTTTGTCTTGCTACCTGAAAACAAAGTATTGCGTATCCAGACACAGACTATGTCCAGTTGCAGCAAAGACACAAGGCAGACTGAGCATGAGCCAGGAAAAAAAGTAAAGGAAATGGCAGGTGTGGTACAGACCCTTCATAAAATGGCACATCTTTTACATCTCTCAGGACAAAATCCCTGCAATTTAGAGAACTGTATGCTTCTTATTAAGCAACAAAAGCATTGTAAGCTTGCAAGCATAGACTAGTCACCTATTGTACAATATTCATACTCAAAGAAGCAGTAAATTAACTTTTGCCTGGAAAGGGGAAGGAAGGTACAGTGCAAAGATCTCCATAGAGCTCCATCAATGATAAATGCAAGGATCAGGTTCTGTGTTTTTATGCATTTTTGTGCTGGTATATAATAAACAACTATATAAAAAACTTCTAGTTACTCATATCAGGTTTCCTCATTAACCTTAGACCACCTTAATTTAAGGACTGAATAGGTACTGTAATCAAAAGCAGGTGTTTTGTGATTAATGTTAAAGAAAACAAAAGAGAATTAATTTGTGACATGAGCCTATATTAACTTTCCTGGCAAACTATTTTAAATAATACCTCTTCTATGATTTGTAAGTGGATATTGCTAGAGAGTGATAAATCTACAGAAGTTCTCTCTTTTGGACCATTTTTGAGCTCTTTTGGCAGTGAGACTCAAATGGGCTGTGTGAACAGCAACAGCACCATAGTAAGTCCAAATCCTTCTATTTCACCCACTATTGGGGCCAAAAATTATATTTCTTATATGCAAATGGAAGTTTTATTCACATGAGTAATATACCTTATTCCTAGGCAGCTCCTTTAAAATAATTCTGGAATTAATATCAAGGCAATTTGCAACATGGCAAAGGGTGGAGTCACAGAATGAGGGTGAATTCCTTCTTCTGACTCAATATTTCTTCTCATGAATCAGGATTCTTTTTTCAATAAAACTTTACATAGTTTCTAGATCACTTACTCACTGAAGATATGGGTTTGCCATAAAGGCAGCAATAACAGGCTCTAGAGCTATCTGAACTCAAGTCAAATTGAGGATGGGGGCATCTGCATTAGCTAAATCCGTGGCAAAATGAGAGATTAAAATGTCCTTTTTGATTAGGAGTATAATCTGAAATTCTTTCTTACACAGCATAAGGTCTTGCAGTGGGAAGTAATTTCATCGTATTTTCATACTTTGTGCAGTTTCAGCTGCATGCAGTTGTTTACACAGAAGTGTCATAAGTAATGCTTACCACAGAGCTTAGAGAGTAGATGGTAAAGCCAGATTTTGATGTTCCTTAACTGCTTTACCGACCATTTTTCAAATCTGGCTTCAGAGATGCTTATGTAACTATATACAAGGACCAATAACGTCCGCATGCCATAAGAGCAAGTCACCGTGGTTTGATTTCAAATACTGCTGTGCATTTAATAGCTTCCTGCATGCTTTGGGTTTTTGTCCTAAGAGTCATTGTATTTTGGAGCACAAATTAGTTTAGATTATTAAATTATTATTAGATTATTACTGATAGTTCATGTATTCAATAAAAAAATGTTCATATTGCTTGGGACTTTAAAGTAATATTTTTTCCTCTGAAAAGCATACCACAATATCTAAAAAAACACCCAGAAAATATGGTTTATAGGCGGTCCAACTCTGTTGATGTTAAGATCATCATTTTTTCTTCACTGCCTCCCTGACACTTTCATGTCAGCCTGTATTCTCACAACAATAGGATTTTTGATTAGGGATTTCTAAACTGTATGTAGAAAAAAATGTAGATTCCAAAACTATACTGGATCCTTGATTTTATTTATTATAAATCAATCTTTAATAATAACGCGTATGAGGTGTTTTAGAGGACAAATAAGATGGAAAGATTATATGCAACATGAATGCATAAGCATTTCTCCAGAGTTTTTTTTTTTAAAGAATAGTAATATGCAAGGTTACTAGTAGGAAACTCTACTATAAAGTGTAAAGCATTTATAAAAAGTTTTCCTTTTTGCTTTACTTCATAATCCCATGTAGTTTTAATTTGGTGACTTTATCTCTGATAAACACAAATAAGTTTCCATTTTTTATTGAAATTTCTGTTGTATTTGCTTTAACATATTGAAAAATAATCAACAGAAATTACAGTCTTCTGGCACAAAGTGGATGGTGGACGAAATCTGTTACATGTATTATTATAAAACCAACCAAAAGTCTATATGAAACAGCTTGAAAGTTAAGCTCCAAAGGGAACAATAAGGCTAACTACTCCCCACGTTTCAAATTCACTATATTAGTGTAAAGTATCCTAGGAGGATTCAAAGGCATTGGCTTCTTTTGCATTTTCAATGGTTATCCATAAACACACAAAAAAGGGGTTATACTTGATTTGATCTAGAGTGGATATAGATTAAAAAATATGAAAACCTTTAGTTCTCTCTCCTATGTTAACTTAAAAATGTCTTATATATTCCAGTTCTAGGCGATTTTACCTTCTCTTAACCATGCAAAAGCTATAGTGTTTCAAAGCTGCAGATTAGTGATGGTGGCAGCTTATTCCTTTTGGTTATCTACAGCACCATCTTAGTGTCTTGAGGCATAAAAGAATATTATCTGTGTGACAGTTATGGCTAGAGCCATCTATACTGTTCATGCTATCAGCTCTCAAAGAGCTCAGAATAGAAATCACTCAGTTTAAGACATCTTCTGTAGTTTCATTAAAAGCTTAAAATCATGAGGTACCACAAGTTATGACTAAGGTTATACAAAAATTTCAGTAAATCTACGATGTGGAAAAGTATATATGCAGTTGGGGTGGTTAGCATAGAATTGCTAATCTTTTGTAAAGGCAGTTGACCATAAGCAAGACAACCTATAAATCTGCTTTCCTTCTTTACTTAATTTTCATCACAAATAATGTGCCACTCTGATTGCATGAAATCATCAGGAGTGTCTTCAATTACTGTGTGCAGCCTCTGATCAAAATGACTTCCTCTATTCTCTATCTGGGGGATGATGGGGAGGAAAACGGGAGGGGGGGTGAGAAATGCACAGCTAGTTATGTATTACAAATGTCAGGTTACTGTGAAAGTGTATATATTCATATTTAATAATTTCTAAGCTAGAGTTGTGATTGCAATAATGGCTCATTCATATCTGCATTTCATTTAAATGCACTGTTTTGACTCACCGAACATTTGTCATAGATATTATAGCTAAACTTTTTCACATGACCACTGAGGTAATGACAGCATTACATTACCAGAAAACTGCATGACTTGCTGATACTTCCATTTTCCTCAGCAGCTTATGAAATAATCAAAATGTGTGCATGAAATGGCGGCCTGTTCTGAATTTATTTTAATACAGATAGGCTTATACAGAGAAATGAAGAAGAGTGTAGGACCTCAGACACAAGAGACAATGACTACGCACAAAGCTGAATTTTACTAGCAGGAAAGATGGATATATGGGTATTAGACTTTTCATAGCTATAGGAAGGATAATCTTTCAATCAGATTAATGAGAAAATATATTGCATGGGCCCTACAGCACTTTTTTGCTTTCCAGGCTAATACGTGATTTAAATCCCAAAAGTACATTTTCAGCATTACAATATCCTTTGATAATAATGTCGCTTGCACAAAGACAGATAAAAATAAAACAGTCCCCCTTGATTTCCCATTTTAGATTTGAAGTATATTTTCTGTTCTTTGCCTGCAATGAAGTGAATTCTATTGAGAAGAGTCACATTTAATAAGACAAAGGGAATTTTCTAATTATGCTACCTGTCAAGATTTGAATCTATGGGATCGCAACTGCAATTGAAGAAACAGAGGAAGCAATTGCATATAGTCCAGTTTACTTTGGTGTATGATTACTATTTGCACTTAGATATTGCTAAATGTAAATCAAGCATACACACAGATGCATGCTTTGAAGTAAACACCAAAAGGCAAGTCTCAAAATGGATTTTATAGTCCTTATTTCAATTTTCAGTATGCAATTTCCCAAGCTTTTCTAATTTATCTATAGAAAAATAGTGGAGACCTGTGAAAATGAAACACTTTTAAATAACTCTGAGTCACACAAATATACCGTGGTCCAAATGGTAAATATAATTAAAGCATGAATTACTAATGGTAAGAATCTATACATGTAATTATGCCAGGTTAAGCATTTATGCATCTTTCTGGAGGAAAGCAAGTAATGTAGCAGTGGAGAAAAACAAAACCCAATTAAAACTAATGCAAGATGAAAAATAATCTTTCCATATATTTTCTTGTAATTTTTACATAGTTCATACAAGAAACATGCAAACATTAAAATAAATCTTGCTGTTATAAATGGAAGCCTGAAAGTTATCATATGCTGTCCTTTCAGGGTCTCTGGGGAACTGTTCAATGTGCCCCATCAGACATTACTCTTATTTGCAGCTTTGCAGTCTTGGAAACACTATGGCACATTAGACAAGGAAAATAAATATTGTGCTCTTGATGGTTTTCTTCATATTACAAGTTTGCACAAATCCGTGATACACAATCAATTATTATAAACATTTAATACAAATAATAAATTAGTTATTTTAGTGGCTACATCAATTTTTCTTTTAATATTATTAAAGAAATATCTGGTAGAATAATGCAGGTTATGATCGTGGGCAAAAACTTGGTATAATCAGCAAGCCTGTTTGAGGATTTTTTTAATCATTTGTGTATATGTTTATAGACATGTGTGTGTGTGCATACACATATATGCATATGTAAATATTCATATGGACACAAACACATATACATATAAATATATATGCAAACAGACACACACACACACATAAAAAATCTCCTATTGCAAAATGTGCTTTATTTGGTACTGAAACACAATTGGATCTTATTTTAACTCATCTGGTTTTATGCAAGATGCAAACTGACTTTTGGACTATTTGGTTTACATCTCTATTTAGCTGCTTCTATGGTATTTATTCAGAGAGGAGAGAAAGATGGCTGCATCACTTTTTTCCATAAAAACATTTAAGCTCTGTAGATGTTTTTAATAATTCCCAAGTGGTGTCTTTTTGAGCACTACTATCAAATATCTTATTACTAAGCTGCAGCTTTAAACATTTACAGTAGGAAGACTACTAAAAATTCATAAATGATTTCAGCATTCTGGTCTGGCTCAGATTTCTGAATACATAAATATTCAGCATACTCAGTTCCAGACCAAATATTTGGTGTCATCATCCACCCATATGACAAGAGCAAAACATAGAATTCGTAGGGCTGCAATCTCCTTTCACATCCATACCATAGGAACTTCAAATTTTTGAATTATAGATGTGTTAGACAGGCTGCTGATCTGCCAAAGGCTCTTCCACCCTACAAATGGTGTTAGCATTTCCACATGTCTTCTACATTTGTAATTGGTTATTCAAACAGGAGATGATGGGACTGAAGGTAGATTAATTCAGGTAAGTGACTTTTGTGGGCCAAATTTTTCAAAAGCAGGCATGTTAAGTTGCAGCAGAAAAATTGTGCTGACCCTGGGATCCTGATATAGGGTAGACCTTTTCCAGCTTCAGCATTGTCCTTTCAAAGGAACACAGAAAGTTCATGTACTGAGCTTCTTGCCCTCAGTCACTTCAGAAACCTCCTCTCCTTCATGCAGAGATCAGAGAGATTTTTGTACCTTGCTGTATGAAAACACCCATGAAGTGACCTTAAAAGGAAACATTGAGAACAGGGTTGCAGAGGCTTAGAGCTTCACAAAAGTATGAGAGAAGGAGAAGGTGCTTTTTAATGTGCTTCCCCAATAGTAGTTGTTCATGGAAGAGGGTCTATTTTATTTTTTTTTTTCCAACTATCACTTGATTGCTGTGGCTGATATATCTCTGTATTTCCATTCAGTCAGTGGACAGGAAAACCATTCAGTTTCTTCAGTATTTATGAGCTGGCCTCTCAAGAGGACTGGTAGGAGGTGCTCCTATCATCTGCAACACCACAAAAAAGTAGAATGAAGTAACTCATTCAGTGAACTGCTGCTTTTTCCATGAGAATACCTTTGGGATTCTATAAAAACCCTGAAAATTTGGTCATAGTCAACATTAGATCCATGATTATCAATGTCTGTACTTCTGCAGATATGAAACACTTCCTCAATGCAGCTGAAAATTCCTTAGCCCTTCTTTTTAATTACGTGTGGAGATATGTTTTTTATATAGTGTTTGCCTCAAATTCACAGTTTTGCTGGGAAATACCACTCGGTACCTTGAAAAGGAACATCTTCAAAAACAGCCATGAAAATGTCACGGCTTATATAAAGGTGAGAACTGCTAATGGCTTTAACAATATTTTATTTCTTAACTGTGCTGATTGCATGACAATGTAATCCCAACTATATAGTTTGCATATATTTTTTAAAAAAGGTACAACATATTAGGAATTATTAGGATTAAAGGCACTATAAAATGAAAAATATTATTTGAAGATATGAAAAAAAGGACAGAAACACTGAAGCAGGTCCTGTAGTTATTTCTAGCTAAGCAAAAGGAAAGGGCATTGAGCAGATTACCTCCCACTAAGCCTGCCTTTCAGGTCTTGTGTCCTGAATGTATTCAGGATTAATTCTCTGCTTCAAAAGAGGTGGTACTGTTTGCACAGCAATGCATTTCCCTCCTGCTCTCTATATATCTGATTTTATATTGGTGGGACTCTGTACAGAGGGCTTGATGTCCCTCTCCAGAGTCTGTACAAAAGCCATCAGAATAAACAGCAGCCTTTCCTCAGATCATCAGCTGCCTCAAGCCTCGTATTGCAGAGAGACTTTCACTCACCCTTCTTCAACTGCCTGTGCAAAAGTGAATGCTGTTTCCTACTCTTGAAAATAAACAATATCACAAAAGTTTGGAGTGATCCTTTCCACCACTACTCCAGAGATGCAAGGAGCTGAAATTTGCCATCCTTGAGCCAGCTATTGAGTCTGCTGTTTGAACCTCCCAGCTGGCTTAACTCCTCCTTTACTGCTCCACCATGAAACCTGGATCCTAGTGAGAAAAAACCCCACTTTGTGCACTATAGTTCTGATCCCTCAAGATTCCTTAGTCTCATTAGGGAAATGGAACTATCCTCAAAAGTAACTATCCAGAGCTGCAAGTGTCTGTTCTGGAAAGGAAAGCCCTGTAAAGCACCAGCATGGTTTTGATTCAGGCACAAAGCAGCAACCAAAGCTTTCGGTGCTGGCAGTGGTGGAAAAATGACTACACCAGTCTCTCACTAACTTGTATGTTATGTTTCATGCAGAGGTATTAAAGATAAGAGATCTTTTTTGGCTAAGGTGAGTAGAAATATTAAAATAAAATTTAGTTTTTCTTCTCTTTGTTCTCTTTTGTCATTTTGTGGCTCGCAGCTTACCTTTAATTTGATGGTGCTTTTTTTGGTTCCTTCAGTAAAGGTATCTTCATTATGCTTTGAAAACAGAAATACTGAGCTCCAAATTTTTTTTGAAATTCAGGTGTTCCAACAGGACCTAACATCAGATTTCTTATGGAACTAAGCACTCAAACATGTAAAATGAAAGAATTCTAAACTATAACAAAGGGATAGGGAGAACCAGGATTTTCAATTCAGTTATAAAGAAGAGACAAGATATTCTTCCATTTGAATCCTCCTGTAGTACTTTAAGAGGCTGTGTATCAAGAAAAATATTGCATGAAATCTTTTTAGGTTTCAATATCCAGGATATTTTCCCTAGGTAATGGAATTGAATTATTTTTTTTTAGTGTTGGCATTGTTTGCAAATTACTTTGTGGGAGAGGCACAAAAGAATGAAAAAGACAACTTTTCATGCCCAACTTGTTGACTCTGTTTACTATCTCTTCAGAACTGCAGAGCATGCCTATGGAAATGATGGTTGAAAGGCAGCTCTCACCAGAGCAGAAATTATTTTCCCTGGTCCCAAATATCACCTAGGACAAGTTTTCTACAATAAAGAAGCTGTTCAAAACTGCCATACGTGGCAGCTACTCAAGTCACCTAAGAAGTGATCTGAGCTTAATTTTTGTGTAAGGTCTCAATGCTAATTCCAATTATTGTGTCTCACGTGACAAATGTAATATTTAACTATTTTGCTGATGAAGGCACTTTTGGAAACCTAAAGACATTTACATATTTGGGCTTTGAGTAAATTTTCTTCATAGTAGCTTGTGTGGTGCTGTGTTCCATATTTGTGATCAAAACAAGCTGGACACCAGAGGAATGTCTCAGTTACTGCTGGACAGTGTACAATGTCCAGGCCTTTTCTGCTTCTCATGAAACAGCTGGGGATGAACAAGGACTTATGATGAGACACAGCTGGGATAGCTGATCCCAGCTGAACAAAGAGACATTCCATACTAAATAGCTCCATACTCAGCAATAAAAGCTGTGGGGAGGAATGGGTGAAAATTTGGAGTGATGGCATTTGTCTAAATGTGATGGCTAAAAATCCGGGAGGTTGTGAGTTAATTTTTTATTTTGATTTGCCTACGTGTGCATCTTCTGCTTTATCTATTAAACTGCAGTGTTTTGGGGTTTATTTCTCTTTTGCCCTTCTGATTCTGTCCCCCATCCCACTGGAAGACAGTGAGAGGGTGGCTGTGTAAGCCTGAACCACCCACCAGAGTGAAACCTCAATACAACACTACCAGTCAGGTACTGTACTCTGGCTATAGTGTCAGGTTCCTCACTCCAATGCTGTGGCATGATTCCATGGCAGCTGATGGGTGAGTTAGTTACTTACTCTGTATGAGAACATTTCTGGAGCCAAGCTTACTAAATTTCTGTGGAGAGCATATTAGAAGGTAAGGATGTTCAGCTCTTCCCAAGGAACACAACACATAGCAAGAAACATTTTAGCAAAACAAAGTCCTGATGTACCCTTCCAAAGCCATAGGTACATTCATACAAACCAAAATACACAGTCCGACTTCTCAAACACATTTAATTTTAATGAGTAAAGTGATTTCTCTAAAGACAGAAATTTCAAAGAAGAAATCTCAAATCTCCAGAAGGATGCAAGCTGTAGTTCTGGCATATACTAGCATTTCTTGCCAATAGTGATTTGGAAGCAGCATGTGGCTACTTCTAATTGAGGACCAAATATTTTTCAAAAGCATTCATAAAAAATGAATGGTTGATATATCTGAAGCAGCAGACTACCTCCTGCTCTCTTCCCTCCTACCCCGTACCCCCATATTATGCTAGCACTTCATAAAACAGCAGCGTAACAAGTCCTTTCTGACAACGAAACTGCTTTTGTGAAGAAACACATTCATTTGCAATCATAATGAACTGAAAATGCTGATTCCACAAGTACTGGAAGTGCTGCGTATCCCTCCCAAGAATTTAAAATAGTAAGAAATGACCCTTACTATGGCAACAACTAATTGGTTTATTGCCCTGATGGGCTAGTGACAAGAGAAGCAGTTGGTAGCAGTGCCTTCATCACAGGGTATTCTAAGAAATAACTAATTTAAACCTTCTCAAGCACAGACATAACGTGCTCCACATGGGAGCATATCTCCAGAGGGTTCATTAAGTTACTGGCAGTCTAGGTTTTGGAAGCAACAACTAAACACTACATCTCTGTTCTAGTCTTTGCTGATTGCCTGAAGACCTATAGGCTCAATGAATTGGGGTGGGGTGGTGGAAAGAATTGCAAACTGTTCCTGAATATAAACAAATAAAGAAAGTACAAAACTATATTCAGCAGAGCTTTTCTGTTTAACTGCAGTAGCTGAGAAAATATGTTTCCTGTAATAATTTTAGAACAGTTCCATATTAAGTTTCAGAAAAATGTTGCTTTTCTACAGAGGGATAAATAATCAGTTATTCAGAAGTAAGTGAAGTCAGTATTGCTATATTATATCAGGAAATAATATGGGTTTTGCAAATTCCTTTCATACTCCTTTATGTTTCTGAATCCTGTGTACTGAAAAATTCCTTTTGATCCTTGGGTCTTTCTTAAACAGAGAGAAGAGTAAGTAACCAACTTTCTTTTTACTGGAAAGAGGTATATACCTGCTGGGCTTTGTGACTATCCTGTCTATTGGGCCTGCAAAGGAAGTGCATGAGATATCTGTGCTGTGTTTTGATTCCATTTTGGGACATGCCTTGCTGACTTGTTCCGTATGATTTCGTTTCTCCCTGGTATTGCTTTGTGATTTTTCTGTTCAAACTAACTCCCTCAAAAAGCAAATCTTAGTCAGATTTGCAATTTTTGGATCTTTTAAAATAAAAGCTCCAAGGCATTTGCAGCTTTTAGGCGGTTTCCACCCAAACCCATAAATTAGATGTTATATTCAATCCAGAGTCATGAAACTATGGTTTTCAGTGACACTTGAAACCAGGAAAATGTATCTGTTTCTGGGCTTTTAAGTTTTGTACAGCTCTCTATAATACCGTTGACAGCTATTTAGGTATCACTGGATTTAAATGTTTGCTTTAGAAAATCACATTGGGAGAATTTTGGTTGGTAAATGAAAGCTAGTTTAGAGCTCTGTCCTATTTTGCTGAAGTTCAAAAGGGGAAGGATAAATTGTTCTAGTTTTAAGCCATTTCAACAGCTAATGGAACAGTACAAATGGAAAAAGCCCCTGTTGTTGGAGCAGAAGGGTCTGAGTTACATTCTCAGTATAGCCTGTGTGCGGATTACATGACAGCTGTGGTGTCTGCATTTACACAGTCACAAATCATTTATGAGACTGACAGTTGTGCCACAGTTTGTGGTTTTCTCTGCCACCAATTGAACTAAAATATCTCAAAGGGAAAGGTTAATGCACTGTACTACTGTGCTTGGCATCCATTTGAATATTGAAAAGTCTCTTCTATACTAATGCATAAAAATCAGCCAAGCCAAAGTACAGTAAAGAGCAGAAAACTGTTCTTGAGGTTGAATCTTCTAAAAGTGCTGGTCTGTATTACTTGCTGTTTATCTATATTGTCTAGGAATGAGGGGAAAATGATGTCTTCTAAGTATGTATTTCCCTATTTTATTGCAAATGAAGGAGAAAGAGGTCCTGAAGGTTGCACATAGCTATCCTCTATTCCCATCCAGCTGGCCAAAACATCCCATACGTATAATATTTAGTGGATGCAAGGAGTGTACAGAGAATGCTGGATCTTTGAAACTCTTTGGGAAAGGAGGTGTCTCTCCATCCCAGGAGCAGGCAATTGCATTCAGTGAAGCAGGAATAGAGTGTTGCTCTGGAGAGGCACTATGTCAGTAATCATTTTTTCACCTCTCTTTTCTTCTTCTTTTGTTTATGAAGTCCCTAGGAAGCAGGATGTTTTTTCCAAATGGTGTTGCTTGTGTTACGTTGGTATTTTCAGCAAGGTCAGGAAAGGAAACACTGAGAGCTCCAGTTGATGAAGTGGCATGTGGCTTCAAGCAACTTACTGAGGCCTTTGTTTCATTGAGAGATTTCCTTTTGTGCCTCAAGAGATACAATGGCATCACTCTGCAGGGGCTTCCACAAAGAAAACTTTGTGAGTCATTTGAAGCATTGAGTGACAGATATAGATATATATTTAAAAGACAATTTTATTTTATCATTTCTAATTCTGTGTTCAATTCAAAGTGATGCCTTTTGCTATGGACAATGGACATGCCTAGCCATGTCTTTTTTTTCACATTACAAGGTATTTAGACACTGATGACATGGTACTGGTAGCTGTTTTAAAAATACTTTTTACTTGGGTATTTAACTTAGGTTTTCAAAAGCATTCAAAAGCATTCAAATCACTTCCTGAGTTAATGGGACTTAGGCTTATAGGGAGTTATAAAAGTTTTGAAAATGGTATCATACAATTGTAAGAATATGTTTAGTACTTCAAATGGATTTTTTTTTTCTCTATTTAACCACCATGAAAATTCTTCACCAACATTCCCTTCTTTTGACCCCCTCTCAGCTAAACATACTGATAAGTTTTTACTCAATTGCATGGGACCCTTCTGATCCAGATCCTGATTCAGGGATGTTTCTCTGCCCAAAACCAAATCCTGAGTAGACAGTCTTAAGGAAATTTTGCTCCTTTTTCCTTCTAACAAAGTGGGGTGCCTCTCCTTCCCTTCTATCCTGTACACATTCTTAATTCCTTAGAAACATGTTTCTTAAATTAGATATAAACACAATATTGTTCATTCATATGTAATGTAAATGCATAAACTTTAAGAAAATGCTTTCTATGATAATTGATTTAGCAAAAAAATGTTGTTTTTCTTATGCAACTATTCTAATGTAAGTAACTGAATTAACAAGCTATGAAGAGAATATGCATTAAAATATTTACTGTCTACAATTACCTAATTCTTTCTGACTTAACAATGCAATCTATTATTAAAACTACATGTTTGATATGCTTTCTTGTTCCACTTCTATTATTTTGAATGTTTTAATGATTGTTTTACAAGGAATAAAAATATACTCAATGAGGAAAATGAAATTAATTTGATTCCCAAATGAATTAAAAGCAAAAAATTTATAGACTTTTCACCTCATGCATTATGCATGAACTATCTTTTCCAACATTTCAAGAGTTAGGGGATGGCAGAGAACCAGAAATGTTGAAAAGAACTTCTTACAACAAAGTTTGCATTTGAAGTTCAAGAAGAGACATCAGACATGAAACTCAGACTGTGATTTTTTTAAAATTTATTTTCTTTGAAAATTTGAAATGGTAGTATTAGTGCATTGAAATATGAAGATAACCCTTTGGAAAGACAGAAAAGAGCTGGGATTTCCAAAAAAATATATTAAATTTTTCATTCTTCATCACAACACATTATCTAATTCTCAGAAAAAGACTCTGAGGACAAACTGTTGAGAACATACCTTTCACGTTTCCTCAGATAGCCAGCTGAGTACTGTTTTTCCTTTGTATTTGAGAAGTGATGTTCAAGCAGTGACTTTCCAAGTTCCAGCATCTCAGATGAATGCCACAGTCCTTGTGTTTGACTGCATTTGCCCTGAGTCTTTAGTTTGGGAGCGTTCCGTTCTTCACAAACATTCATTACAGCAGAATTCAAAGTTGGAATTCCTAAGTGAAAATAACATACCTTAATCATACCATAATAACCTTAATCCTTTGGTTATGGAGTTAATAAATAATTTTCTGGTACAAGGGTTGTTTTGGCAAATGGAACATTTTATTATAAAGGAATATATGAGAAATTGAGCACATAAAGGGACTGTATAGCTGCTCAGGTTCAAGTCAATGGATCCAACAAAAATGGATTGCAATTAGCTTTTCTATGCCCTTGATGAACTGCATATTATTGGCTAAACTGGGATATACATTCTGTCTCTTATGTATCGACCAAACCCCGACATTATACATAGGAAAATTTTTCCAGGTACAAGTTCATCAGAGCAGGCACCAAGAATGAAAGGAAACAAAGAATTTCTTGAAGAGTTGGAGCACTGCTTTCCTGTCTAAGGCTGGCTGGCCCTTGGGAGTTATACTACCAAGAAGCTGGAGGAGGAGGCTGCTTTGTAAAGGGCCATGAGCCAGGGTCCATCAGTGATGGTTAGGCTGAGTAGTCAGTGCCACACTGAGGGGGTGCCATCCTCTTGTGCCCAGCGAGATGCATATGGCAGGATCAGTGACAGGGACCAGAGTCAGCCTGTGTCCAAGGATCACAGATAAGTCTCCACTCACGGGCCTGGTCCAGAGGCAAGGCAGAATATCAGGTCAGTGGGTCAGGGTCAGGATGAGAAAAGGTAAAACACAGGCTAGAACAAGGATCCAGGATAAGCATCTCAGATGAAGGAAGGTGAGAGAACCCAACAACGCTCTTCTTCTGCTGCTCTGACCAAGGTCCCACAGCCATGCCATACCAGAGGTGACCATGAGAAAAGGCAGTCAAAGCCCTTGGGGAAGGTGAAGGAGTGGCAGAGTCTGTGGATGCACTCGGGGCTGACAGGTAGCTGGCTTTCCGTGGGTAGTGGAAATGCTAACACTGCAAGTGCGCACATGCTAGCTGAAGAGTGAATCAATGTAGAGTGAGGCTGGTTCTGATGGGACTTCAGTGAGATACTGGAGTTGGCCCAAATACATTAATGTATAGATCTTTTGCCTAAATAACTTGAAATCTCTATTTCAAAAATATTTTAAGCTGTCATACACATGAACAACATTTTACACTAGCTGTTTCAATGCCTAGAGATAGATTTTCAAAGCAGTAGCACATTCTTCCACAAAGTAATAGTTTGTGTTTATGGATTATAATACCTAGTGATAGATATTCTTTTGATAATTATTAAGCAGCACTGATAACTAATTTCATCTCTGATCATTTACATAGTTATCCCAACTTATTCCATTTGTATTTCCAAGGCACAGACATTTGTTTCTTGACTCTTAATTTGTTTAAAAGTGTGAAATACTGAACCTGGGAGAGTCACTGGCAAGACTCCCATTGTGAGCAATGATTACAAGATGTGGTCTCTCAGGATTTTCATATTCTTCAAGGGTTTGTAGATACAAAAAAGTGTCAAAAACATAACCAAAACCAGCCAATCAAACAACTAAATAAGCAAATAAACAAACCACACCACAAAAAAAAGAAAAGCCCCCAATAAACAAAGCTGCAACTGACCAACCAAGCAAAGTCTATTGACCAACCAAGCAAAGTCTACTGAACAAAAAACCCCCAACCAAACATAGTGCAATTGAAAATTCTGTCTTTCCATTGTGAAAGGTTTGTGAGTAAAAAAATTTTGACCTGATGGATTTTTCAGTGAATTAAGGCTAATAAAGGAAAAGTACAATAGGCTCCTAGTTAGTCAAAAGAAGAAATAAAGGTATTTTCAGAGAGTAATTCTGATTATGTTCTGGAGGGCCAATCTTTCCCAATGAATTATTTTAGGACCTTAAGAACAACTTGACGGTTTAGGTGGGTTTCCTGGTGAGATTCCTAAAAATACCAAATTAAAATAAGCCTCATGTGAAGTATCCGAAATATTGGACTGCGTTGACTGTTATGCATTCAATCTTGCATTCTCACCTTCAGAAATTCTTTAAGTGCCTTCCTGTCTGTGAAAGAAAATTAAGATATTTCCATTTCATAGAAGAAGGAAGAACCCACTGAAATCCAAAGCATAAAATATTCTTCTTTATTAGGAGGAGTTGAGAGAAATTTGGCTACAAGTAAGACGTAAAAGCTAGAGAGCTCAGGAAGTCTCCATCATGTGATCTATTTGTTAGCGCAGATTGCAGTAAACTTTATACTGTCTTTCTCAATAAAAAATGGGCATTGGTAAAAGCAGTGACTGAAGTGTGTTATATGGGGTACCATTGAGATACACTGCACTTTCATATTGGAACACCAGCCATAATAGGAATTTTTACACTTTTACATTTTGTGGGAAAAAAGGGTTTCAAGACAGCCATTTCTCCATTTCTCTCTGCTCATTTAATGAAGCACGTGTTTCAAACACTATCTTTCTCTTTCTTCATTTTAAAGAAAATTAAACTATCATGGACCAGAAAGAGCTAGAAAAAACATTGTTTGTACATCTTCAATAAAAGATGGATGCCAGTTTCTGAAGGATCAGTGTTGTCTTCAGCATTATGCTAGCCCAGTAATTACAGAAATGCAACAAAAGGGGGGATGTGCATGAAAAATACAATTGTGAACATGGGATCCATCCTGCCATGGACAAAAAAGAGACACTTGTATTTGCATTCAATTTCTATGTGCATCTACAGTTTCCTCACATCCCCTACAAATCCATGTGTGCAGTTATTCCTTTTCTTTAGGCACAGAATATAATAACACCATGGGAAAATAATAAAAAAAAAGCATGCTTCACGATTCTTGCTGAGTGGTTATGTGATTTAAGATCAAAGTCAAAAGAAAAGCCAGGTAACAGCTAAACTCAAAAATTAAATAATGAAGTGAATTGTATATTAAATGGCCAATTTGAAATATTCCATATCTTAGCATAATTAAAGTTTTACATATAATGAACCAAAATACTTCAGCACTCCTTTTTGCTCCTAGTGATAAAAAGATGGATTAGGAAAAAAAATTAAGATGGAACTGGTCATCTTGTCTTTAAAACAACAACAAAAAAAGCCTTTCACTCATTTATGGAACACTTCAAAACAGGAATAAATGAAAATGAATTAAAATGTATATATCATCTGCTGTTCTTTCCATCATGAGAAAATTTTCAGGTAGCCAACTGTTTTGAAATAAATTTCCCTGCAGTTGCTATAGTGATGATAATAAAGTTCCTGCCTCAATTTACGTGATAGAGGTTCCTAGCAGAACACTTGAAAAGGTAAGCTAATCATAATGAAGACACTGTTAGTTCTCATGCTCAGACCAGCCTCCTTGAATTTAGTTCAAAATTACAGGACTCCTCCGTTGTTGTCAATTTTGTTATATGTACATTATCATAATCTTTCTCAAAGTGGCAGTAACAAATTATGCAGCAGACAGTACTACCCTTTTTCTAGGTTAAGTCAGTGGACAAAGAATATGCAGGTTTGCTACAATAAGCAATGACTGAATCAAAGATTTTTCTCTATTAGCTATTTTTTCCCATTACAAATCTTTGTTTTTTCTAACCATGTAATGACAGTATATTTTTTCTGCTATGGTACATATTGTTCAAGTCTCATTTTATCTCAGTGTTGATGCAAACTAAATAGCTTTAAAGCAGTTACCTGTCAAAATGGATGAGTCTTCAAAGCAATGTCAAAGATAAAACATTATTGCTCGGATGTATGTTCTACTGCAATAATTTTGTAAAATAACATAATTTACTTTAAAACATTTGTGAAGCTAAAATAGCTCCCATAATAGCTGGTTTAGAAGTAAAATATGCAAAATAGCTGACAAAAAATACAATGTCATTAAATATTATTTAGATAAATAAGATAAAACAGAAATATTAAATCTGCCAAAAACCAGGTCTAATCATCAGGAAAACAATGTCTTAGCGAGGCACTTCTAAAAATACCATTATTTGCAACTGTGATGTAACTATATATACAAGAATGTTTCTGTGTGAGAATCTGTATGTGTTTTGATGTCTATGTGTCACCATCATTAAAGGTGTATGAGCCTCCCTCCTTCTACTACTTTGTTGCTTGCATATGTATCATGCCCACCAATAAGGAAAATATTTTGTTTCTTAAAAAAAGAAGGCAGTTGGGGTAGAAAAAGAAAAGGCTAAGCTCAAATTAAAAGCCAATAAGATTTCAAGCTTGATGTACAAAGGCACAAATGCTATGATGAGGATATGTCATGTAATAAGAGACCTCAAATAAATTAATGAAAGAGCCTGCCAAAGTTAATGGCTGTGATGTCAGTAAGCTTTTAATTAATAACTTTCATTATTTTTAAAGTCCTTTACAGCTGGACTCCTAAGGAGCCAGGGCTCCAACAACCAAAGAGCAAAGCCAGTTATGATGATTTTTTTTTTTCCCATGGACTAAAATCCCTATCCTATCTAGAGCCACATTCTCAATAACAGCATATGTTCTTTGGTCAAATGTGTGAAGCCTTAATCTGACCAGTGACATTCAGGTCAGGAGTACACATATGGTATGCCATACTGACTCAATTAACCATCCATCAATTTAATTGCATAATATATCAGAAGATGTATTCCACTACTACTTACAGTTAGATGTCAGCGTGGAAATAAATAAGACAAAGCAACAATTTTCTGTTGTTTGTTTACCTTAACAGGAATACTAAGTAGAAACAATAATATATTTTATAAGGTAATTTTGTTCTTGGAAAAAAGTAATTTTTGACAGCTAAACTGATCAGAGGCTGCTAGTTTTAGAAATGATACTTCTTGTAATAAGCAAGAGTAGGTGGAAAGCACACGTTACAAGAAAATTATAGCGCTTCCACTGATTCTAATCACATTAATGTAGGGATAAGGGAAAAAGAAGGTATATTATTTAAACATTATGTAAATTATGAAGAGAGTTAACATATTGCAAACTTATAAGTAGTGACATAGTTGAGTTGATTTATGCAATCACTCCAGACATCAAATCCTTCTGGAATAATATACATGACAAAAAATGACAACATGGTGACAAGATTAAAAAAAAAAAAAAAAAAGAGAAAAAGAAGAAGAGGAGGAAGAAGGAAAAGAAAGAATAAAATTAAGCCTATATTTTAAATATTCTAGGGGAAAAGCTTGAAATAATAGAAGTCAAACGGAAAATTTTTCAATCTGGAATTCACTAGAAGACAGAGACTTTAAGCTCTGGTTACTACCAAACATGATGTCTTCAGAATTTGTATTACTTATAGTGAGTTCATTCTAGAACTAGGTCTTAAATATGCATTCCAAAACATGTATAATATTTAGAATCTGATAAACAGAAGTTAATTTTTTTCCCAGCTTGGTCTGCATATCTGCTTTGTAACCATGGTAAACCCTGATTCTCATTTGCCAAGTCTGTAGATATCTCATCTGGTGTATGGACCATTTTTCAGCCACAGGCTGATACCTGTTTGAGCTTCTTTCTTATACACAAATCAGAGACATACTGATGAAATCCCTTCTCTTCTGTCTCTTCTTTGGGGTTAGAAAACATTTTAGTGTGATATGTCTTTACAGACCAGCAGTTGACTAGAGCTGTATTTCCCATTATTTCCTCCTATGGAAGAATGCCCAGTTTGGAGTATTTTGTTTCTTATTCACCCAGAATATTTAGAGAGCTTTTCATAGCTCTCTAAAGACATAAAGACACAGAAATATAGTGCATTTAGACATTCCCAAAGTCTAGAATAATGTGATATTGTCACACCTAAAATGTTCAGCAGCAGCAATATTAAAGTACTTTTTAATATAACACTTTGCAAAGAGACAAGAAAAAGTGCTTCTAAAGCTTATATTTATTTTTTTTTTAGCAAGAACATAGTTTTCCAACATAGTATTTTTAGAGTCATAACAAGCATTGGGTAAATAACATAGCTCTTGCAGACTGGAAAGAAAAAAAAAAATCAGTGTAAACACAAGCTATCACTTTTTATTAGGCATCTCAGATAATTAGTGCCTTGGTTTTATGTTCACTTTTCATGTGATTTGCATAATTTTCTGATAGTTGTTCTTCATAACAAGCTCTGTGAGTTTTCCTTTTTTTCCCCCAGTTTCTTGGAGTACTAGAAATACTTCATTTGTTTGTTTTTAACCTCTCTAAAGAGCGAAATTGATTGAAAAGGGTCTTTCTTTCAAGGATCTGGCCCTGGCTTTGCCTCTTGAGGATCAAAATGATAATTACTGCCTCTGAGGATCCAAGCAGTGATATACTCCTTAAAAAGAAATGTTAACATTTTTATATTATCAATCACTGGACATACCTGCACATGATAGGTGTTTCTGTGTCACACAGATGTCTCCATCCCCCACCTCTGACATATATCTCTGCTCCTTGTTGCTTTTCTCACATACCCAGGCCATTTCAAAGGTTTCCCTTCTCTGATCCCATGTCCTGGTTAGGCAAATCCAGGATCTATTTGTTCTGGGCCACTGAGACAGAGATGCTGCCAGACAGTACTGCAGAACACTGTGGCTCAGGGTTTCCCACAAATGGAAGGCCCACTAAAAGACACAGCCCTCAACCCCAGCCAGAAAGCAAGAGTCCATCCCCATTTTGTGAGTCTCACATTTATCCCTCAAGGTCTTATATATTGTGGAAAGCTGACTGTTGGATAGCATGCATGCATATATCTGAAAATTTGAAGTTAATCTGAAATGAAAAAATACCTGTCCTTTTTCTCATGGATTTAGGGAAGTATTCTTCTTTGAAGACAATTGCAGTCTGCATTGCAGGCACAGCAGTCAGGGATAGATTTGTTCCTGAAAAGGCAATACATACTTAATCAAGGAAGAGCAAAACCTACCTTGATACTGAAGGTGCTAGCTCACATTTGTCAGCAAATTAGAAATGCTTGTTATGACTCTACTCCAGACATTTCTGTTTCCTTTTTCTGTGGATAGATTCTTCATTGTGGCACATTTTAGCTCTTGCTAGACTCTGCAACCTAGACTTAAACTGAATAGAAATCAGCCTGGGCTTAAATTTTGTTGGTGTCTTCAGTAGTTTAGATGTTACTGGGTGTCTTGTGACTCAGGGACAACTTACAGGGGAGGCGGAAGCAGCAGCTGACAAGGGGACTATTTTATCAAACCTACTCAGAGAATGAACAGTATAGCTTTAAATCACACACCTTGAACAGCCAAATTAATTTTTTTATCCAACACTATCTAGCAAATTCAGAGGCTGTAGTATTTCTTCATTAAATAGCCATTTAATGAAGCAAACATACTTATTAAAAACCACAAATTATTCACGGTCAGCTCAGAATCAGAAAAAGAATATCCTTTTCTCAAGACTTACTGTAGCAAATAATTCCTTTTCTTTTATGAGTACTCTGATTTTAATACAGCTCATGGATTTAATTATCCAGTTCAGGATATATTTGTAAAGTTATAAAAAAAATTGAAAGTACTATAAAATTAATAGTTATTATAACTAATCCATAATTAATACAGTAGCTGATAGTTTTTACATGTCCCAGAATAGCAGTTTAGAGAATATAATTTCTGAAATCTCATTAGAGATTGAGCCAATTTTCTGGCAATGCCACCAACCTGCCAATTCTTTTTCCATGGAACACATTTCACTGGTGTGGCCATGGTGGAGCCTTAAAATCACAGCCTCAGTCAGCCTGTAAATTCAGTCATCCTTTTGCCTCAAAAATCGTAGTGTCACCTAACCTGGGAAGGTCCTCCATTACTGTTGCTGCGGCCACAAAGGGCCTGATGTTTCACAGAAAACTCAAATTAAATTCTTTCCATATCATACTGCGGTGTGACAATCTCCATTTTAAACCATGTGTTAAGGAAGCCCAGACTTTTTACTGGTATTAGGTGCTGTTGTAGTGTAAGATGATGTGACAGGAGCAGATATTGATTAAGAATTTGCTGCTCTCCTTTTAAAATGTGTATGCTGACTGAAATGAGCAAAAAAAAAGGGATTGTACAAATAAACAACACGTGTTATGGGTGACGAGATACTCTTGAGAACCAATGACAGTATTTTAAGGTTTTGTCTGTGAAAAAAAAATAAATCTGGTGTAAGGACAAGAAAAGGCTATATACTAGGGAAACACATTAATTGGGATATAAATTAGAATTACTGCATCTAACAGAGCAAACTGCTCCTCAGTAAAGGGAGATGTGTAATCTGGTTTATAATGAGACACTCATCAAAATGGACCCAACAAACACAGGCAAACAAACAGTCTTCAGCTAGGCCTACAAGATCACTCTCTAAATAACTCATCCACACACAAGGCAGCTCATGTGGGGGTTTTTGTAGCATTTTAGCTTGGCTTGGCTCTGGGTTTCTTATTTTAAACAAAAGACTGATGCATTACAAACAGGCAAGAGTCTGGATAAATGAGATCTGATGTTTATTCATGACAATTTCAAAAATGTTCAGATAGTAAACAAAACTTAATTACTTTAGAAAGACATAAAATCTGCTGATATAGGATATAATGCTAAATAATAATCACCAGAAACCCATCTCATTACTATTGGTTTTGTGTTTGATATGGGTTTGGCCCAAGGCAAAGCCTAGGGCTTTATTTATTTAAAAGGGTATGAAAACAAGACAATATGCATGTTTCATATTAAATATTGTGATGGCAGTACACTATGTGAAATGCAATGAGAAAGTAACATTGCGAAGCACCGAGGAGAATTTAAAAATTTATATATTGTACTTTTTCTCAGACATAAGCAGACTTTCTGAGGGATTATGGGAATGCTAATAGCCACTATGGAGTGGCAATTTATTATAATCTTGCAGCAAGAAAGAGCACATCTACACATGTATATACACACACCCTCCACATATATAGCCATGTCTGATTTTCCTATTAAGTTATCTGGGTTTTTTTTAATTGCAAACTCTGATGAGTTTAAGTCAACATATTTCCTTACTCCTCCTTCAGCTTGTCAGCTGTAGCTGGATTGATAAAATGCAAATGAACAAATCATTAACGAGTACTGGTTATGAATCTCTCAGGCAGTTCAGGACCCTATCAAATCCTGCACCTATTACTTTGTGTGATTGATGTACTATTGTAAGTGATTGTTCCTGATCTTATTAAATCTTATTGATTTTTTCCCAGTTTCTATTTTATGCAGGACCAGGCTTGGACTATTATGAATGTTGCTGAACACTGTTAATCAAGCTTACACAGCTATTTTGATGGCAAACAATTAGAACTCAGAAGCAATACCTTGCAATTAGCTTCAGGGATATGGACCTCAGCACCGTAATAATGAAAGAGACCTTCTCCTTCAAGCAAGGTAATGAGATTTACAATTATGACCCCAAATAACCTCTGAGAAATAACCAATCTGCAAACATAGATGTGTTTATCAATAATTTGTGCCCTTTTTATGAAAATGTATTTTAATTTTTTTCATATATGAATCATTTTTTCTACTGAAACACAGTGTATAAAGCCTTATAAAATGATAAAAATATAAATTGAAAGTCTGTATATATAATTTGAATCCACTGGAGGATTCTACAGAATGATGTGCATCAATAATGTTCAAATGTTGTGATTAAAATAACACTGAAAACTTGTGAGAAAATACTGACATTATGCAAGAATTTAGGTGGTCATAATCACTTGAAAATATTTATTTATGTATTTAGTCAACATACATAAGCATATATGTATATAAAAATATATAAATTCAGCTACATTATATACGCAGTGGTCAGTAGACACAGACATCCACAAACATACATCTTTATAAATCCGCTGTATGTACTTTTTGAGTGACACAGGCAATAAAAATAACCTAAACTTTCTCCTTTAGAAACTAAAACATTTAACATAGTTTTGGGAAATGTAATAGTCTATTGAACATCACAGGTGAAATTTTTGTTATATCTAAAGCCATTAAATGCAAAATTAATACACAGATAAGATACAATGAAAAAATTTGCCTTGGAAGTGAGATAGTATATTTCTAAACTTCTTAACTTCCAGGATTAATATTTTGCACTTGCAGCCGAAGCACAATTTTTGCTGATTATTTAGTAATGATATAAACTCTTCCTTCTGAACTTGAAGATTAGCTCACATACATTTCCTAGTTATCATGTTTGCTAATTTCTCCAGCATCTTTTTTGGTGAAAAGATGTTATCCAACATTTATAAAATATATTTACATATACATTTCCTTGAAATGTAAGAAAATTACACATACATTTCCTTAAAAATTAGGAAAATTTTACAATATTCCTTCCTTTTCTTCTATGAATTTACTACATTGAAAGCAAGGCATTTATTTATACTTTGGTTTAACTGATGAGACAAAGGAGTGTACCAGGCTCAAATGCAAGAAAGAACAAGTTTCAAATACAAAATGTTTGCCGTTCTTACTCTTCCTTGACAATAATTACTTGCACATATCTCTGCTGCATAAGGCATTTTTAACAGAATGGAAGTAGGGTGCTAAGCATGCCTCTAATTCTGCTGTGGTACTTTTCGTTGCTCATCCAAATTTTGAAAGCCCTCTCAGAGCCAATTTCTGAAACAGCCTCTGAAACAGTACAGGTTCTATAAGCAGAGACTAAAATTGCATCTGGTTGGAGATTTGTAGCTGAAAAGATGATGGTAAGGATGATAATTTTTTATTCAATACATTAATCCAGATTCTGGGTGGTATTCTGAGTGAATAAGGGGAGGGGGAAGAAAAAACAGAATTTCTTAGAACTGTCATCTAAAATATGTCTACTTCAATGTAATGTCAATTTAGGAACAGAGTTATATTTTTAAACACAAGGTTAACAAGATAAACTCTTCTTAACCCACGAAATACATATGGGAAGTTTATATAGACAGGCAAAATTGGGATGTGTCTATGGATGTATGCAATATACCATATGCTCACAAGTTTAGAAAGTGAGAGGAAATTTCTGTGCATTCTCAAAGCAATTGAAAGGGTTAAATGGGAAAGCTTAGCAAACAAGACAAAAATTTTAAAAGGTTCATAAGTTAATTCACCATGTGAATTTTTCCTGATTCCCTTTACTTTGAGAACAACCAATAAATGTGAGTTATTTTAGTGCCAATTTCAATTTTTATCAAATAAATATACATTTATTGCTGGATGTAATTGTTAATGAAATGTACATAATATGTAAAATCTATAAAAATGTTGTAGTTATACATTACTTTCTGACTGTTGTACAACCTTTGCAAACAAAGTATAGTATATCAACTTTCTCATGACAATAAGCAGATTTGTCATCTTGGAGACAGCTAAATGAATTATTTAATCAATAACAGACTACAACTCTGGTGATAAGACAAGCTCAGACAAATTAAAAAGTGAATCAGGCAAAGTATGTCACAAGCAAGATACACAGGTAGTGTAGCATACCTTTAATATTAAGCAGAATAACTTAAAAAAACAAACCAAACCAAATGCAAATGACCAACCAGCTGACTAAAAATCCCCAAAGAAACCACAATAAATCCCCCACAGAACTTAAAAAACCCCCATACCAAAACATAAAGCCACAGTTGGTTGTGGGAGAGGTGGGGAGGGGTGGAGGATGTTCCTGTTTTGTAGCGAAACAAAAAGATGACTTCTAAAAATCAAACTATTAAAGAAATGAAATGCCAAGATACTTCATGATTTCATAATGCAATAGTCTCAGAACAGTTTTGTACAAAACAGGTGGTGGTAAAGACACCAAAGGTCAGAGTGTCTCTAGGTTTGGGCACTTTTAAGTACCACACCTGTATTGAATCTAGCTAAACCTATCCAAAGAAAGAAAGAAAGGGTAGATTAGTGAATGTTTCCCTAACTGTTAATAAAGTTTGGTCTCTACAGTGTTTGACAGTGTGCTCACACCTTTTGTTTTCCTCCTATCCACATGAAAGTCACAGTTTGTGTTGTTCTAATCTGGGCAGTCCAGACACAGAGCAAACACCCAGACTGCAGTACCAAAGATGGTTCTAGAAGGTTTGCAGGTTAGGCCACAGTAGTCCCCTCTTGAAGGTCTCCAGGCTGTTCTTAGACTACATCATATTCCTGTATGTCATATATACCAGTTACTCAAGTGTGGATAGCATCCTCACAATTTCTGACTGGGTCAGACCTTGTCCTGCTTCTGATCGTCATGAAAACCTACAAAAAAAAAAAAAAAAAAAAAAAAAAAAAAAAAAAAAAAAAAAAAAAAAAAAAAAAAAAAAAAAAAATACAGCAATCACACAGTGACAATTTTCCTGGTAATTTTCACATTGTGTAAGAAGAAATTGGTACATTTGCTTTTCCAAATCTTCTTGGCATTATGAGAAATGAGGGATTTTTTTCTTCCCTAAAATTTTAAACAGGACATCAAGAACTTTAGAAATTCATACAAATCCTTGCAGCCTCCCATATCTGAAGTCATTTCACAAGCTGCATTTATATTATTTCTAAGGAAGAGTCTGACAGTTCTAAAATTGCATAAACAGAGCCAAGCTGTCTGTTTTAAAACTGAATGTCATACAGAGCAGCCAGAGCAGCTGTAAATTTTATATGTGCAATTTTAAAATGTTTCCAGGGTTTTTTTTCCAATGAATATGCATCCTATAACAAAGGATTCAGCTCCTACAGTTTACTATTTTCCTTTATGTTTCTCTTTCTGCTGTTCTCAGATCTTTTGAGTAGCTGAAACCCTTTTTAAGCAGGGAAGAAATTCTCACTTCTCTCTCTCTTCCTCTGCTTCTTTATACAGTATGCATAAATCTCACAGAAATAAGTCTAGAATAATATACATGTTTAGTGATATGAACACTTAGTGTAGCTATAAAGACTAAGTGTTATTTTGATATGCAGGATTAAGCTTGAAACACATAAGCCATATAAAACATTGAAGGAAATAAGAATTTTGTGGTGGAGGACACAAATAGATAGAGATTTGCTTCTGTCCTGTATATGTCTATGTATTAATATAGAGTAATTATAGCTATAAGCCTCTGAATGCTAGTGGTAGTGATGTGTCTCATTGCTGCCATTGGATTCATGACAGCAAATTCCAATTCATCAAAGCAAACGCCTCTGCATTGCACATCAGGCATGATAAGTCTCTAATAACAGTGTATCATCTCCAAGTTATATGTATTAAAGACATATGCATCAAACTGCAATATCACACTTTAAAAGTTGTGTTCTTGTGAAAATTCAGTGTTTCTAAAAGTTTCCTTTTGTATTCTTGGACTTCTGTACATTTGCTCTTTTATTCTTTTGTAATCCTTTTAGGATATTCATGTAATTCAGGTATTTATTTGTGTGGTGCAGTTACCACTTACACAAGTACTGATCTCACATCTGATGTAATTCCCCCACCATGACACTTATTCATATAACTTATGTCAAAACTGCCTGCACTCACCTCTTAAGCCCTTCTGAAATGAAGTCCATAGTTGGGGCAACTGTAATGAAAAGAAGTGACTTGAAATAAAATCATCCATCCATGAAAGCTCAATTCACAGCTTTAGGATGGTCAGACACAGATCTTCTTCAGCTTAATTTGTAGCAAGTAGCAATTTGAGCTTCATTTTATATGTAGTACGTGACATACAACAAGCTATAAGGAGAAAAAATCCAGGGAAAAAAAATCAAACCTAAAACAAACCTCAAGATTCTTTGCTTAAAGCTCATGTACATAAAGATAGCAGGTTCATATTATGATGTACATTCCCCATGGTGCACTTTCTCCATTAGCATTTATATCTTCATGCTATTTTATTTTGGACAGTGCTAAACAGATCTGATACACTCAGAAAATTATGGTCACATGCCATCAGGAAAAGACATTAACAAACGGTATTAGCATGTAGCTGGAGGTGAATGCATCATAGACAGGAAAACACCAATAAAATGTTTAATTTTTATGCACTATCACTGAATATATCAATCTCAACTGATTAGTTAGTTTGCAGACATAAATTATCCTCTCTGCTGGGAAAATCTCTTTTGTTTACTGGTATTCCTGGTAGTTTTTTTGGAGCAAATTCCTTTTTTCTAATAGTAACAGCGGCAACCTTCAGACAGATATTTGCATATGCAAAATAAAGATATAAAATATTCTATTAAGAGTTTTAACTATGAAGCACACTGTACCATATGGTAAAGCCTTTACATGTTTAAATGGGAAAGTGAAAAAATCCACAAACCAAACAAACAAAAAAACCAAAACAACATAAACAAAAAAAAAATTCAAAACAAAAAGAAAAGAAAAGCCAAAACCAAAAAACCCACCCCCAAAACACACAAAAAATCAAACAAAAAAACCCCAACCAAACAAACAAAACCCAAAAAATCCAATTTCTTTTATTTATCTTCAAATTCTAGTGCTTTTTCTATCAGATCACCTCTTGTTCTCCTTCACTACCCTTCACTCTTCCACAGCTTTTCATTCATTTGTATTTATGATCTCCAAGCTATCATCCTCTCTGGTTGTGTTGCTTACAGATTTTTCCTTCCCTCCCTAACCTCCCTCTCCTCTCTGTTGTCACTATGGTCCCTAATTTCAGCTATATCCTTCAATTCTTTGCCCCTCTTTGATATCATTCTGTCTGCTCCTCTGCACCTTAGACTACCCCAAGAATTCATCATTTGTCTTTCTGTCTCTGTCTACCAAAGGGAACCTAGGGAATGCTCCAGTCTTCCCTCTCTGTCTTTGTACCCATTTTTAGTCCTACATTTCTTAAAAGACAACCTATAGGATGTTATATAACATATTGCTCCAAATTCCTACATCTTTAACAATCTTTAATTTTCCTTCTAAGTTTCTATTGATTTAGCTATGTTTGATTTTATATATCCTCAATTCCTTCAATTCTTGAAATTGTATTTTTGTTCTATCCTTAGCCTTTCACATTCTGCAGCTCTTGAATTCCAAATCAACAAACCAAATTTTTTTCTGTTTCTTACCAGCTTTCAGCTTTCCTCATTGTTAGATTTTCTACCACACATTTTTCTCTTTAGTCTTTCAGTATTCTAAATTTTAATCAAGTTTCCTCTGCTACCTGCAATGAAAAACATTGAATACTTCTGAAAGACTCCTCCCTTTCAGACTTGCTTACCTAATGCATCAAATCCTCTGCCTACCACTCCACTTAATTTTGTGTTCTTTACCATAGGTTGATGCTTCAAAAGCATCCTCCTATTTTTCCTCACATCATTTGCATTCTTCCATTAGCTGTCTTTACTTAGCCAAAATGCTTGCCAATAAACAGCTATTATTCCTCTAGAAATCTTTATATGTACCAATGGCAAATAATATTACTCTGTGTAAGAACTCATGGTGCCCAGTGCTGCTCATGGACTTGGGAAGAAGAGCACAAATGCAACATCTCAATTTTTGGCAGGTCAGGTCAGATCTACCAGATTTCCTCATAGCCACATTATCATTCACCCACTGGCCCCTGGAATAAGCTCACAACTTAAAGAGAAATATTTCACTATTTGATTGTATTTTCAGTTTTTAAAACAGAAGCTTCAAGTATCTCCATCTTTCCTCAGAAGTCCCTGCAATGCTTCATCTCTCTTGAAAAGGAACTTAGCACATAATACTTCAGGGCTTCACCACCAAAGGGAAACTTCTTGCACAAAATCTTTACTCTTCCCTGAAAAAACAAACTCCTTAACAATCCAAACAGATTTTTCAAACATTCTTGCTCACAGTGCCTTTAGTGCCCACTGCAATCTGTTTCACAGCTGGAGTGACTTTTTGCCCTTGATTCACAACTGCCCATATTCTACCTGCATAAGCATTTTATTCACTCTCATTAAATAACTTTTATAGTGTTGTTGTTACTGTAAGCTCTAAAGTTATAAAAGAGTTGTGCAATTTTTTTTCCCAGTTAACCCTAGTAGATTCTCATCAACTTCTCCAACAGTGCAATCAATCCAAAGGAACACCATTTCTTCCAGAAGCCCTCTCACCAGTAGGAATCCTGCAGGAGTTGTTTTTTTCCTTGCTTCCACACCAGAAGAGGTTACTCATAAGTGTTGGGCACTTCAAAGCCTTCTTTATTCCAGACTGACTTATAAAATAAAAAGTAGCTATTATCAAGTAAAAAGTAGCAATTGCTGGCTTATGTTACTGGAGAATAAAAATATTATGACCTTTCCTGTTTTCCTATTCCTTTTTGAACTTCTTGAAAAAAAATCTCAATAATTGGAATAGTTCAGAGAGCTTGGTTCCCGACAGCTCAGGAGAGGAGAAGCCTGGAATCATATCAGCCCACCAGTATTATGTAGAAGTTCCCAAAGGGCAGAGGAAAAGAACGTTGTTACCACTCTAGAAAGAAAAATTAAGATTTACACACTATTGACTGGCTGTCCTCAGGTATATTTTCATCTACTCTGTCTCTAATTGCACTCTCTAGGCTCCTTTCTTCATTACTAAATTGTCTTTCACAACATCTGCTGTTCATATTACCTTCCTACTTTATATGTCAGCATTTGTAACCTTTCCCTCTGTGTACCTTCTGTTCAGAGACCAGAAGAATTGACGGCATGCATTTCCCATTTGCTTGAAGTGGGACATGCCTTGGTGTTTAGGTGCCATTCAGTGTCAGCTTTTTGCAAATTTTAAGCAAAATATTACAATTTTAGCAAGCCTTACTTGGTTGCTCAGGGGGCAACTTCATTTAGCATGTGTAAAGTCAAGGAATCACAACAGTTATGATGCCATTTTTTTTCCATTTGTACGTGTTGTAAAATTAGAGTTAGCACTACTGACATGAGAATGTGGACAATGTAAAGATTCCTTTTGGGTACAATATAATCTATCTAGGCAAGGGCGCTGCAGATGGGAATACAATGATACTGATGATTTGTTTACTTTGTTTCTCTAAGTTTCCTCATCAGTATTATAAGGAAGACAGGGAAAAACCTCCTCAAATACCTAAACTTTACTTATTTTCCTGGGAGGTATATGTATTTATTTAATAAATATGCTGAGTACAGCACAGAATTCAATTCCTATAAATTAAAGGATGTAAGAAGCTCGAGGGTTTCTGTAGTGAGATTTTTTTAATAAATATCCACAGGTCTGAATTTTCTCATTTATTTTTAATTAAGGAAACATTACCAAAAGTGAAGTAAAAATCTAAAGAAATAAACATAGCATTTTACATTATAATATATATTTACATTATATATAACATATTTACCTTTATAAGTAAAAAAAGTTAAAAAAAAATAATTGCTGAACACATCTCTGAACTCTGAAATAAATGATTTATCTTTTTATCCAGCCTAACAAGGATATATACATTTCCTTTTAGAGTGTACATTCAATTTGAAGGGGTTGTTTCAGTTCAGAAATGAATGAATGAAAGAAACTTTACCTCAGGCATTCACTAGACCCACATGTATTTCTTCAGTGTCCATTCTCACATCCTAATGCAGGAAGGGATTGTTGTCTGCATATTTTTAGCAGTCTTCTACTATAGCTGCAGTATGATGATGCTTAGTGTCACAAGCCCAGGAACTATGCACTGACAGAGACACAAAGCAAGGAAACTGAGAAGAAAGACAGTTGCCACTGTTAAGAAAAGGAAAGCCATAGCTTGGTTCTACTTTAAGCAACAAGTGATTAAAAAAGGACAAAAGTGCTCATCAAATCACAATAAACAAACACAGGGACTTTAATTACTAAAATGGGTAACTCAGGCTTTGAAAGGAAATCTACCTAACCCTTAATCTTTAACAACAACTTTAACTTCAAATCTTTCAAACTAGCCTTTCATTGCATTTTTCTGAAGGAGCTATCACAGGAGACTTCAGAAAATGGCAAATGTTTTCTATATATTTAATTGAATAATACGTAAGCAGACCTTGATTAAAAAATCACTTGTGTTAGTTCATAAATTTGAAATTGTTAATGAACTTTTCAGTCAAGTGTCTTTATTTAGGGGAAATATAAACATGAGATAAAGGAGAAAATCTTTCATGTACTTTCTCTATTTTCCTATCTCTCATATATGAAAAGTTAATTAGTCTATGTTATCACATCATTTCTGAGTGGGTTTTCAAACTGAGGGGACCTGGAAAAATCTGGAACAGAACTATCCTCTTTCGGCAGCAAATTAGAGGGGGAAAAGAAGGAATTGAAGTCCTTTTAAGCCACAGATAAGATTTATTTAAAGCAAGTCTTAAGTTTTAGGATTATATGGAAGATATCTTGTGAAAGATATGGACAAGTCAGAAAAGATAGAGTCATAATATTGTTTCACTGTAATTACACTGCCTGTTAGGAGAGAGAACTGTCCATGCCATCTAAACCGTCTCATGCCAAATTCATGATTTCCCCTGTTCTTTGTCCTCCCAGAGGAATCTTAGTTCCCTGTTGCTATTTGGGCTGCAGTGAAAACCATAAAGCATCAGCCAACTCCGAGATCCCATGAAGACTTGCTGTATTTGCATAAAAATTTGTCTTTTTGTTTATATTGTACCTCTACATTTTTTTTTTGCATAAGAGTTTAGTGGAGCCTGGTCTCTTGTCAAGTTTTAAAGTACAATGATTCTGAAGAAGGAAGGGGAGTGCATTTTTCTTCACATTCCTGAAATGCATTAGTATCAAAATCAAGGTCACATCTTCTGTAGGAATGTCTAACACACTATTAGAGCCAGAATAAGTCCAAAACAGTTTTGTCAAGAGCAGAAACACTCTTAAATGGCAAAATCTATTTGTAAGGGAACAAATATATTTTCTGTGATTCTGGAATGCTCTTTTTATAATAAGTGTGATTCCCTGGACTTCTGCTGCTGTGATGAAAAAGCATTTCAGAGAAAACAAACTTCTGGTAGTTTTCTAATATCGAGAAAAACAAATTCACAGTGCAGAACACATTGCATTAACATCTCCAGTTTATAACACTATTTTGCTCTATCACAAACATTTAGCTTATGTTCCCAAATACCATTTTAATATTTTGAAAATTGTCCTTAAGAATTGTCAGTGGATAATTGAGCCATGGGTATATTTTAGGACAAATATTGGGAAAAGTCATGTTCAATACCAATGTCTATACCATTTAAACAATGAAAGCATCAGGTAAGTAACAACATTTGGACAGCAAGTCAATATGACTATGAAAGGTCTCCAATAATGAGCAAACTCAAACCAATACACTGTTTGAGTATTTGGCCTTCCTATTGACAAAGGTTGCTTTCAATCACACTGTATCTATTACCATATCAATCATCACTCTAAATGAATACAACATGAACATTGATGAAGAACACTTAGGCAGAGAAACTAAAGGTTCTGTAAAAAGAAATAATGAAAGTTTGGTTGATCACAGCATGAATATTAGACTTAATCCTTAATCATTCTTATTCTGTAAAGCAAACAAATTGAAACTAAAAATGTTAACTCTATTTCTTGTCCAGGAACTTAAAATATATGGAAATTGATATCACATTCTTAATTATTAAACATAATGCAATCCAATATTTTGTTTGCTACACAAATTAAGATATGGAATTGGACTGATGAAAATGATTTACGTGCAGGATTAAAATATTGGCAGCTTTATAGAGTGAAATGTCACTATGCTGCTGTAGCTTCAAGTTTTACATTTCCTCCTTTGAATCCCTGTCAGCCTTCATGAACACTGGAGAGTTTAATCAATGCTTGCAGTAGCCATAGCATAACACTGAATATTTTACCTGTGTAATAATCATAGTGCAGTTTAGCACAAGTCAAAAGCAGAAATTACAAGCGTATATATTGCAATTGACGAGGCTACATTCTAAATTACATTAAAAATAATTCTTACACATTTATGTGATTCTTTTCTTTTTTGTGAAAGCAACCTGTATTTTGCAACAGCTCAATGCACCCTAAGGCAATCAAATTGTATTTAGGATGACTCAGAGGTCATAAAATTCAAACACTTACGAGTTCATGTATTTGAATTACTTTTTAATTTATATGATACAAAACTCTTGTGAAACAAGCATTTTATTTGCTTTATGTACTCCAAAGGGTGGAATTCAGATTGTAATTTGTGTTGCATTTTTTCAAGACAGTCAATATTGACAATAATATCAAAACTGGAGAGGAGAGGAAAGAAACGATTATCATCTTGGTATTGTGGCAGTCTGTTTTCCTTATAAAACAACCTTGTCTGAAGCTAAAATATAGACAAGAATGAGGAATTAAAGACAGGGACATGTCATAAAATTTAGGAAACTAAATAGTAAACTGATGTAAAGGTGTCAAATACTTGGAATTTATTTCCAAATTTTTAATTTTCAAATCAAAGACACTAGTACAACTAATTTAAAAGATAGCTTAAGTTTTTTATTTTAAAAAAGGAAAAAAAATACAATATTTTACATAGTTACATGAAGCAAAGAAGAAAGGCTAAGATATATTTGAAATACATTAGAAATAATTTGTCTTTAAAAAAGTTCAATTGCTATTTTTTTTTTTTTGAATAAATAAAGTTAGATATTCTGCCAACTTTCCCAAAGACATTAATCTATAGAATAGTCCCAATATCTGTAAATTACAAACCACTTGAATAACATTGCAAGAAAGGCATATAAATAATAATTTTGACTAAAAAGTTCTTAATTATGTCATAGATACATATTTGAAAATATATAGAAAAAACACTTCTATTGTCAATTATGTCCTTTGTTGCATTATTCTTTCAGCACTGAATTTGATATAATAAGCATCTATTGAACAAATATTTTGCCTAGAAATTAATTTTGCCTTGATGTATGTTACAAGCATATTGATATTCAAGAACATAGAAAGTGCTCTGGTCTACAGAGTCAATCCCCTTGTTGCTCTAACCCTCAGCAAGAAGGCTTGATTTTTCCAGGAGGTATATCGAGCTATATCAAATGTTTAATCCACCTGTGCAAGCCAGTAAATTTTAGAGTATTTATTCATAGAAAAAATTTGCTTTTCTGTCTCCAGTTCTGTGTCTGATGACACACAGAGTGTCAGTTTTACAATACAAAAATATGCAATATTTCAGAAAGGTTCATTAAGCTAACCTCTGTTATGAAGATAATTTACTTTTACTCTACTTCAGGCCATTAAGGATGTAATCACTTAAGGCAAACATGAATAGAAAGCTGCAATTTTTATCCCAACTTCTTTCTGACAGCCAGCATTCAACAGGCTGAAAAGGCAGTAGGAATGACTCCACCACAAGCCATTCCTTGTCTCAGGTCACAACAGGCAGACTGACATTGACCACTTTGCCTTCAGCCTCCTCAACCACACATTGAAAAAAGATAGTTTCAAGTGTTTCAGCACTTAGGTTCAGTTTCTTTCACCCTTTAATTTTAAGCCAAATTAAACCAAACCCTATTCAGAATCTTTAACCTGAAATTTTACTGTCATTTATATGACAATTGCCCTCCCAGTGGAGTTCCCATAGATTGATCAGTTTAGGCATATGGGACAATACATTCAAATTAGAGGGCTGGGTGATCACCAATAGTATGAAGTATAATAGGTCCTAGATTTAGCCCCTGGGATGGGGCAGTCCTGAATATATGGACGGACTGGGGAATGAGAGGCTGGAGAGCAGTGCTGGGAAAAGCATCTGGGGATCCTGGTCAATGGCAAGTTGAACACAAGCCAGCAGTGCCCGGGCAGCCAGGAAGGCAAACCCTGTCCTGGGGTACATCAGGCACAGCCTCACCAGCTGGAGAAGGGAGGCCACCCCTCTGCTCTGCACAGGGGTGGCCTCACCTCAAGTGCTGGGGGCAGTTTTGGGTGCCACAATGTAATGATATTAAACTATTAAACAGTGCCCAAAAGAGTGCTAGGAAGATGGTGAAGGGCCTTGATGGGAAGGTGTACAAGGAGAGGTTAAGGTCTTTCAGCCTTTTCAGCCTAGAGAAGTGGTATCTGAGGAAATGAGACCTCTTATCTGTCTACAACTTCTTTGTGAGAGGAAGCGGAGGGGCAGGCACTGATGTCTTCTCTCTGGTGACCAGTGATAGGACCTAGGGGAATAGCCTGAAGATGTATCAAGAGACATTTAGGTTGGATGTAAGAAAAAGGTTTTTCACCCAGAGGGTGGAACAGGCACCCCAAGGAACTGTTCAAGACACCAAGACGGCTGGAGCTTAAGAAGCATTTGGACACCACTTACAGACAAATAGTGTGATTTTTTTCAGTTGTCCTGTAGAGAGCCAGGAGTTGGACTTGATCGTGATGGATCCCTTCCAACTCAGAATATTCTATGAACTTATGATTCCTGTCTATATCCAGCTCTGAGAGGACAAAACCCCAGAACAACAGTGAGGGCAAAAGAAACATTTTGATTATGTAGAGAAGCTGAACATGATGGATATTTTTTTCATTTTTTGCCCCCACTTGGAGTAATAACATGGTTTTTTTCTTTAATATGTCAGGAATATTAACAGGGATTTCAGAACCAAGGACAAAAGTGCAGAGAATTGCCTGTTGCCGACCAAGCTGAAACAGTTTAAAGCCAACATTGCTCCTATAATTCTGCCTTCATTCTTTGAAAGGAAGATTTTTAGTGCTGTTGAGGTTTATTTGTACCATTTCTGAAACATTTATAGCACTGTCATATTAATCTAAAAGGAAAATTAAGGAACATTTATGAGAAGAGGGCTACAGAGGAAGAAGTAATCACTGATACACAAAGCCATTGATGGAGGCAGAGCAGCTTGAGAAAGCTATGGCAGTATTTCTGGGTTTTGGGATTACTGTATTAGTGTAAGATGAGTTCTGAGGAAGTCAGGGTTACCAGAAGATGGTTGTTGCTGAGTAAAACGTACGACATGGTACTGGCTGAAACAAAGTGCTGAATAGATGATTGAGATAGATAAAGAAGGTCACAGGCATTCTGAAATGCTGTTTCCAGCTCTCACCACATTTTGGAGCGTGTCCTGTGGCCTGTTCTACTTCTGCCCATTCAGAACACACCTTTGCTTGGTAGCAGGTTGGTAGCTCCTCAAGACTTCATCTCACAGCGATGAAAATGTTTTGCGTTGCATCAAAACATCTGACAGATATTCCCCACCCAGCTGAGTTCATCATATTTTCCACTCCCCTCTCGAATGAGAGGCAATGTCCTCCTTATCAGCCTTCTACAAAATAAAGAACCATTTTAAAAATATATGGCCATGGTACTTCAGAATCTGCCCAGACTTCCATGTGCTATTGACATTACACATCATGCCAATTTCATGTGTTTCTTTACTACAACTTGCCAGAAAAATAATTTTGTTAGTATGTCTATTAAAATAGCTCCTGCCATCAATTTATTTATTGTAATCCTCTGATTGGTCCAGCTTTTTACTAAAGTAATGCAGATGATATCAACATCTTGCCAGACAAAGATGACCTGGTTGTTTTAAATGGGCATTTCTTTTCTGACTCCACTTATATGGAACGGGACATGTAATTTACTGAAGGAGACATGGACATTCTTTTATCTCTTTTTATAATCCCAAAACACTGCAGATTTTCAACAGTGAGTGGACTTGGCCATGTGAATTCCATTAAACTCAATGAAACTCTCATGGCATGAAATCCCACACAACCACTGAAAATTAATTATTCATAATAATTACACATTTATCTTTCCATCTGAGCATTGCAAACATCCTTTCCAAGATAAATAATTATGGTTCAAAAGATGCCCTGTACTAATGAGGCAGGCAGTTTATAGATATTTTTATATTTGTGTACATAAAGATAAAGTCAAATTCTAGGTCTGTTTAAGGAAATTTCAAACAAGCTCCTTGTGCTGAGAATTTCACTGGTTTTGATGAACTCCTCCTAGAATCAGTGGGAACAATCCATAGTACAAAATTACACCAGAGTCTCATAGACATTTTTCTCCACAGGAGTTAAGGGATAAAAAAGCAGATCTCAGTATAAAATTTGTTTAGGGCTAGGGCTCTTTTTTTTTTTTTTTTTTTTTTTTTTTTTTTTTTTTTTTTTTTTTACACAACACACAAACTCAAAGAGACCTAAGGAGAATCAAAGTGACTTTGTGGTCAAGTCTGAAACAGAATCCACGAATCTACTCAAATCCATACTCTAAAGTAGTCCTTCCCATTGTAAATACCATTATCAATTCAGACTGGTCAGTTCAGCCCCAGACTTCATATCTGCCTTTTGTTATTCTCCATCTTTGACTGTCATCTAAAATACAAAGCTATATTTGGGTTGATTTTATGGAACTCAAATAATTTTGTATCAAATATTGGCTGACTGAAACACTAAGCTATAAGATGTTTACTCACAGAAACAATACTGGTTTCATCCTTTGATTTGTGTAGACATCCTCTAAGTAAATACTGCCGGCTTTATAAAAGTGTAAATTTCTAGATATCTGATCCCTCAGTTCTACTCATCTGAAAATCTCTCTACAGCCTCCAGAGAGAATTATGCACTGAATTAAGATTGGGATTTGAAACAACCAGACCAGGACCATGATAAATATCCAAAAACATTAGAGAGAGCTGAATTTGAAGCCCCAATTCATCCATGGTTTTAGCCCTTCTGACTAGATGCCTGAATTGGGTTTCCATGGCAAAGTAGCAAGGGGAGCTAAAGGGGTGGCTTCTGCTTGAAGCTGCTGGAAGCTTTCCCTGCTGGAAGCTGCTGGAAGCTTTCCCTGATGCCTCCCATATTCAAGATGGACCTGCTACTGCTCAAGACTGAGCCCATCAGCCATCTGCAAAAAAAACCTTCTGCAACAGCCACTCCAGCTAGAGAAAGGACTCTGAGATAAGCATCCCTGCAGACCCTTGGATCAGTGAAAGAGAGGGAGGAGCTGCTCCAGGTGCCAGAGCAGAGATTCCCTTGTAGCCAATGCTGAAGACCACAATGAGGCAGGAGTGGAGAACCACAGTGAAGCAGAGATCCATCTTCAGTCCCTGGAGGACCCAACACCAAATCAGTTGAAATCCCAAAGGAGGCAGTGCCCTTGTGGGAAGCCCATGCCATGTCCCCATGGAGAGATAAACCCATATTGATGCAGGTTTGATGGCAGGAATTGTGCCTCTGCTGGAGACCCATGCTGGAACAATCTATTCCTGAAGGACTGTACCCCCTGTTAAGAAAGAATCCATGCTGGAGCAGGGGAAGAGTATGAGGAGTCCTCTTTTAGGAAGGAAGGAGAGGCAGAGACAACATGTGATGAACCAAGCACAGCTTGCTTTCATTCTCTCCATTGGTCACTGTGGGGAAGAATTAAAAAATCAGGAATAAATCTAAGCCCGTGAAGAAGGGAGGGAAAGTGGGAAGGGCTTCATTAGATTTGGTTTTATTCCTCATTTCCCTACTCCCATTTGATAGGTAATAAATTAAACAAATGTCCCCAAACTGGAGGTGCTTTACCCGTGACGGTAACCAGTGAGTTATCTCTCCCTGTCCTTGTCTTGACCCGTGGGTCTTTCCCTATACTTTCTTTCCCTTGTCCAGTTGGGAATGGGAAAGATACAGTGGTGGTGGGCACCTGGTGTCCAGCCAGAGTCAACTCACAATAGTGCCTAACACAAAGCCTTCTACTAGGCATCAGTGACCACATTTTCCCTTCAGGAATGGATGATTGGCTATTTTCTTTTTAAACACAGGTGGAGGGAAATGTGAAGGTGGCAACAATATATTGTTTCTGACAGCTGTTTAATGGAAAACACATAAACAGTCCTAGGAAGTATGAGGTCTCCCAAAGAACAGTGTCCTATTAGCCACTGGAGCAACAGCACTTCCTCAGAGCTTGCCCTTCCAGGGCCCAGGAGTCCCACATTCATTTTCTGCTTTTATTCACAAGTGACTCCTCTTCAAATGAATGACAGAAAACCAGTCCTATTCAAGGTTGTCTTGTTATTATGGTGTCACTTTAAGAAGGTAAAAAATGATGGCTTATGTCTTCTCAAGCTGAAGAGGACCTAGAACCTGTCACCTACTTCCCATAAATGAAACCTGATTATTGGTTACTTTAAAGTGCAGTCTTGCACTCCATCAAATGGTTTTGAATGACAACAGCTGCTATTCTTTTGTTTCATGTTGAAGTCTGGGTAAAACATTAGACCATATTAGAGCATAAGACTAATAAACTAGAATCATAAGGGGACATAGCTCCCCAGACACCTCATCTATAATTTCCAAACAGACTTAGGTATTTAGAAGATTACAGCCTTCTAAAGGTATGCAATAATCATTTTCTGCATGGCCAGAATAATTTTATTAGCTAAAAAAGAAGTCTCCAGGTGGTTTATGACAGTTTCTGAAACTTATCTCTCACAGGTCTGTGTCTTATATTCCTTCTGCTTTTTAGAGAAACAAGATAGCATTCAGGAAATCAGGCTTCCCTTGTGAGAGACAACCTGTCCATTAGTGCCTGCAGAAGCTGAACACTGTGGATTTGTCAGAAACATAAATAATGCCTCCACTCTCTGGAGACCACACCTCCTAGATTCTACAAAAGTCAGATGTATTTCCTTGCTGATGGAGTATAATCACATACATTTCCTTGTTTTCATTGAATAAGCACCTATATCTCAATTTAACACTAATCTATGTTCCTAACACCTGTACTCAAAACTCTCAGACAGTAAATTTATGGAAAAGTAAAACCTAGAACTCAAGTAAAAGTAACCCCAATCTTTTTGCCATCTAGAGCTTAATGCCTCTTTAGCTACCATTGGAGAAATTGAGAATTCTTTTAAAAGAAAACTTCTTTTTTTTCTGTTTCTGCTCTCCATATAATCAATTGTAAATGTCTACTCTCCATTCCAGATCAGCTTCCCCACAGATGGTTAGGCAACATTTTCATACTCTTTCTTCACATTCAAAAGACCTTATACTAGGAGTAGTCTTCATTCCAAATACTTTCTAAAGAAAAGGGAATAAGATTCACAGTATGGACTGTGTTTTAGTTTGGATGTAATGAGGGAAAAACTGTTGCAGAAAGACATAATTTATTTTTGTAAAATCAGAATAACTTTGCCTATCCTTTAGAAATAAGATAAATTCAAAATACACGTACTGTAGTAGCTTATGCATATTATCATGTTAATCAAATCAACAACCTGCATAATTTTTACTAAATATCCTAATATCCTCTTTAAGAGTAGCAAGAACTTTGGAATGACAATAAATTTGTGTCAAACGAGGCATATTCTAAAAAGGTAGTCTCACTCTTTTCTGGTAAATAAACAGCTGTGTCACTGGGGGTTGGCAAAACTTCAGCTTGTCTTAAGCACTACAGTTTTTACCTCTCTGGCTACCTAATCAAACCTGCAAATCAGGGAGTTTGTGCAAGGAGCTGATGATTATCTTTCACATGCAGTTGCAAAATCAGAAACACAAATTACACCTGCATAAACAAAGGCTAAGCTTCAGAAGGCTGTGGAAGGAACTTGCCAGCAATATTATAAGATTTTGTGTCTACTCATGCTTCTGTGCCTCAGAACATACCATGCATTCACAACAGACTAACTTCAAGGCAGTACATCACTCTAAATAACAATTCTCTTTTTTATTATCAGTTTAAGTCACAAACACAGCATTAAAATTTTTTTGTCTCTGAATTATTAGATTTAGAGTGTTGGTGCACCAGTTCAAGGTAACTAAACAGCTTTATTATATCAACAATAGCCTTGCAAGATATCCTCATTGTATTCTGAAGGACTTAATTTACGGGAAGATACTGTGAAATGTTCTATTTTTCTCTATTTTAGAGAGCCATAATCAGATAAATAGTGAGAAGACACAAAAGGAGGACTCTGAGATCCTGTGGGAGCAAGAGCAGGAGCCATACTCTTAATCTAATGGGATGTATTTCAGTATAGTGAACAAAATATAGGTATCTCTATGTACTAACAATACAGCAATCTCAGGAGCACTTGTCCATGTAGCATGCTGAATATTTATCCTTATTTGTCAAGAGTTTTTAAACAGTATATTGTTATTGCACATGTGCATAGCAGTTTATCAAATAAAAGAGGAATGATCTTCTAAATGAACCCTCTTTGAATTGAACTTTTAAAACGCCATATCCTATCTTCAGTGGAAGCACAAGATCCACTTTAATAACTAATATTAAGTGATAGGATGTAGAACACAACAAAAATAAAGGAAGTAAATCTTCCACTCTCTCCATTTTATGGCTTTTTAAAATAGAGACTAAACCCATTATTTTGTTGTTGGTAGAGTCAGAAAACTCACAGCTCTAGGTGCAAAATGAGAGGAAGCTGTACTGCAGTCAAAAATGAACAATAGACTTAAATAGCACTGAAGGCATGAAAATAGCTGGCTACCAGCCCAGAATCTATAAATAGTACGAAACTTCTTCATCCTAACTCCACTGATGATGACAACATCGTCAGGAAATGAAAACAGAAAAAGCAGGAAAAGAATAAAAGCAATGGACCTCAGGAATGAAAGACTGAGCTATTTAGAGAGCAAGCTGCTCAAGTTTGACAGTAATCCTAGGATGGGAAAGCAGCAATGGCAACTAATAATGCCATGAGTCCTACCACATAACTGTGCTAGGGAAGGAGGTCAGTAAAAGAAATGGAACCAGTCCACTGAAGAATAAGTGCTGTTGGTGCAGATTCCTAATTTTTATGAGAATGCTGAAATGTAATGTTTATCATTTGTCTTGAGCATGATGAATGCAGTATGTGATTTATACAAACAAAACCTTTTACTTAGCACAGAAGTTATGACATACCCTTCCTTCCCTTTTCCATGTAAATCCCTTTAACTTTTAAACAAAACCAGAAATAACATCAATATTACACAGATTTTTTTTGTTATTATTATTTTATAATTTCTTTCTAGGTTCTCTTCATCGAGCTTAAGAACCCAGAACTACAAACTCTGGAACAATGCGGTCATTTACACAAATAAAAATAGCCCAAGATTACAACAATCTATAGGGTAGCAACTGACTACAGAGAAAAAATTCTCCTGTAAAAATACGTGTCTGAAAGAAGAGCTGGAGAGAAAATTCAGTTCACATTGATGAAAGACAGACTGCACAAAATATGTTCAAAATAAAACAAAACAGGAACAAGTTCCAGTGCTGTGCTACTCAGATCTGATTTCAAATCTGGACAGGGAGCATGAGAGTTATCATATACACTCATAAACTTGAACATGTTATATATTTTTTATCAATCCCAATCAATTTCTGAAATCTTGATCCCTCTGATTGGAAATTTATTCTACAATATTTGGTGGGGGGTGTGCAGCTGCGCTATTTTCAAAGTGAGACATTGCTTAACATGAAAAAAAGTGACAGATTCTGATGTCAATATTCAAATCCAAATGGTCTGCATGATTTAAACCTACCTCACACCAAATACTCTTCCTACTGAAAAAAACCCAGACCTCAGACTGTAAAGAATGTACAGGCAGTCCCCAAAAGATGCTTTTCTCCCATTATTTAGAGCACTCCTCCCTTAAAGCAGCACTTAGATACATGGTATTTACCTGAAATATTTGGCAGCTTGGTGCACACCTGCTAAAGGGCTAAGATGAACATGGACTTTGGACATGTCCCCCCTTTATACACACCTATAGGCCCAGTCTCAAGAAGGTAAAAATGAGATTTTGAAGGAGGAGCAAAGATAAAAGCTTAGCAGACTCATGGTGGGAAACTTAGAAGATGCCAACATTTTTGACTGCTGAGACTATCTAGTTGGTAGACATCCTAATTTGTGAACGCATCCCATCATAAGGGATGGGTTTTGGCTTTGTAGAGTACTAGTTTCAGATTGTGAAAAGCTGAAAGAGCATATAAACAATAGCAGATTTTCAAATGAGAGTTAAAAATAATATTTCTTTTATTTACAATAAATAATAATTTATTATATTTTCAGAAGACCCACTGCTATCAACCATACCACTATTTTGTGACACATTACTGCAGGAGACTTTTGGAGGAGGTGTTTCTAGGTAGACATTATATTCTCAAACAACTTTCTGTTCTGTGTGCCTTTGCTCTGAAGATGTCACTTACTGGGGTTTACTCTGAAACAGGAAGACTTTTGGCTTGAAATTACTGGCTTTAGACATTTTTGCACTCAGAGAGTTTCATCAGAGGTGTATGTTGTAATACCAAATCAGTATTATGAAGCTAGTAAAATTAAAAACTAAATGAAATGCCAAATGAAAAACTTTGAAGCAGGTGGTAGCCCACATTTGAAAACGTAGTATCAAAAAGTATAATTTATCTAAAAAGGAAAGTTCAGGTAAAAAAAAAAAAAAAAATTATGCCCTTCCCTATTTATGTAAATAATGACCATATTAATAAATAATGAGATATGATCAAAAAATGTTCTAAAAGAAATTGAAAATACTAATCCCATGTGCATACAAATGCAGTGGAGTGGAGCTTGACTTTCCTACTGGGTGAGGTGAAGAGGCCCAGATTTCCTGGTCTACAGCCCAATTCTTGATGAAAACATAATAAAACAGACTGAGTAGCATATTAATTTTTCAAAATTTCTGGAGGCAGTGGCATAGTTGAAAGGAGATTTTAGTGAGGTGGAGGTTGGTGTATTTGAGGTAACAATGGACAAGAAGACAGGAAATGGCTAGAAGTTGCACGAGGGAAGGTTAGATTAGATACTAGGAAAAAATTCTTCTCTGAAAGGATAGTTAGCCACTGGAACAAAATACCCAAGGAAGTGGTGGTATCGTCATCCCTGGAAGTCTTCAAAAATGTGTGGATGTGGAACTTGGGGATATGGTTTAGTGGTGACCACAGCAGTGCTGGGTTAACAGTCAAACTCAACACTCTTGGAGGTCTCTTCAAGCTTAGCAATTCTATGATTCAATGATAGCTTCACTCCTGGGCCAATACAGAGTGCTCACAGAGTTGTTAGTAATGACCAAAGTTGAAGAGATTCAAATTGCTGCTCTAACTACTGGAAATCAGCTGAGCATGTGCACTCCTGCACCTGGCTGCCAGCAGAAGCTGAGGAAACTCAGGCAAGTATCTTAAAGTCATTGCACTTACAGCTAGTGTTTGGGTAAAAATGTTCATCAACTACTTGGGTAGTAAAGTGTTCTTGAGGGAACAGAGAGTGGATTTCAACAGCAAAAAAGAGTGTGTGTCTGTCGCCTTGCTTTCCAGCCTTCTAGTTTTGGAGTCAGAACTTTCATGTAAACAAAGCAATGTTTTCAGAATTCTTTATCTTGTTTACATTCCTTTCTGTAGAAAGGAAAACTGATGGATAATTTCTAAGACCAGTGGAATTGAAGAGGTTGAACTTCAGTCTTCCAGTGTGGTCTCTTCTCTAGAAATCTATATAATCTAAAAGAAAAATTAAACTTGCTCTTTTCCCGCTTTGACTCTGTGGTGGTCACTGTGTCTCCCTCGTGACAGTATTGCGCCCACATGTGTCTAAGCAGTTTGAGATAGAAACACATTTTACTTTCCAAAATATTTCAGAAAGGTATAATCTAAAATTGCCCATAAATACTTCATCTAAAGAAATTAGCATTATATCAAATGCCAAGTTGTGAAAACTAGAAATGTATATCTTGCTACTATCATTCCATCTTGCTACTATCATTCTATCATTCCATCAAACGATGCTGATGCATTGCCCTAGCAGCAGTACAGCATCATTAGGATTATAAAGACTCCAAATATTTTCCAGGACATTGATCTATCTATGGTGAAAAAAAAAAAAAAAAAGAAAGAAAGAAAAGAAAATCTCCCAGGGCTTTGGTATCAATATGACAGAGCCAGACAATCCTTCAACTTGTAAGAAGAGCAGTTTAGGCTCCTTTAATTCTCCTCACTCCCCAGAAAAGATGGCGGCCTGCCAAAGAGGAACAGGTTTTGTGCTAAGCCTCTGCTTAGGCTGCATTCCTGCTACCAGATCTTCCTGCCAGAGGCATCAGTAGGATTTGAAAGCGAGGGCTGTGGGCCACAGATAGAAATTCAATATTTTTTTGGAGAAAAAGATAAGCCCCAGGAGTTCTGTGTTTTACTGCTCTCTTCACTGTGGAGAGTGGCACTTGATGTGATCCTCACTGTAGAGCATGACACAATACATTTCAGAGCTGAAACTATTGGACTGTAGCTAGATTTTGCTTTAGGGTGGAAATAGGTAGTGTTCTAGAATCAAGAAAATACAAAAAATTATGGGGATGTTGAGTCCTCACAAAGCAAATAAACTAAACATAATACAATAGAGCTGGAGGCTTGCTGCACTACCCCCACTTTTATCTACACACACACACACATAGACACACACACAAGCACAGACACACAGACACAACACACTTTCTCTATTTAATTTTCTTAATATAAAATACAGAGCACTTCTTGGCATGCAGAGCCTCGTCACTAGTTTTTGAATTGCATTAAGTCATCACACCTGGGGCGTAGTATTCACCATGTGTAGGTATGCAAATCAAATGTTAAAAAAATATATAATAAAAAATAATGAAACCCCCCTCGAGCCTGTTTATATAATTTAGCATTCCATTCTGAACTGTATTCTGAACCGAATCAGATACAAATTCACAGTCAGGTTAATCACATCACATCATATCACAGATAGGTACAGAAATAAAAACTGCTTAGCAGGTTTCAGGTAATCGCACTCAGTGCTGTGACTTCATGACTTCTTTTATAGGAAAGAATCCTCCCTGAGCACAGGAACATACAGTTCTGAGCAGAAATGCTGCAACGGCATATGTTGCTTTTAGGTATTCATTGACAAGTTACTTGAAGGGCTAAAAACAACTCCAAATGGGGCTTAACAGCCTTGCCAGTTGGTTCAACGAGTTGCCGGGGAAGGAGGCTTTGTATACATTGTAAAATTCTCAGAAGTCTGAAGTTGAAGAAAGTTGAAAAAAGAAGAAATCAGAAAAGGAGGGAAATAAATATTATTCACAAAATTAAGTCTCTAAGGAAAAAAAGCAAGCCCTGTAATGTGTTAATGTGACGCACAGGACTACAGAAAATGCATAAATACATATAACTTTAGCATATATGGAAGAAAGTATTATTAGCTGCTCTTTGCTCCTAAATGAAGAAGAACTTCACCATGGCTTAATAAAATAGGATATGAAGCTCCATTTCAGAACCCCACAAATATTTGCAAAAAATTTCTGAGGTATTTGCCCAGCTGTCATGATGACTAAAAGGGAAAAATAACAGTCTACAAATATTTGAGGGGAGTAAACACCAATGATGAAAGAGTAAAGTGCCATTAGTATAATGACTGATTCTGTAGTTTAAATGTGAGTAATGAGATGCTAATAAGATCTGGAAAATGTATATTGGCAATTTAGAAACCTTCCTAACAATGGTATTGAATACCTTCAGAAGAGCAACCTGGATAGAGCTCATCCTCTGGGTCACTTTAAGACTCTCATCTTTCCTGCTATGGTTTTTCTAAGTTGCACAGATAATTTCAGCTTCCAGTCAGTCCTCTATCAGGAAAAAAAAAAAAAAAAGAAAAAAAAAAAAGAAAAACGGCTTAGTGTTACCATTTCTGTATGTAGAAGCTGAATAGTTTTAAGTTAGTGAAGCTGAGGAGTTAAACTAATGTCCAAGCTCTTATATTTTACCTTTTATAACTTCTTTAACTGTATCAAGCTTAAATGTGCAGCTGAATCCAAATTTTCAAAGCAGCATTCTTTGGAAATGAAATATTACCCTCTTTCTTTCAATGCCAGATTTCCATTCTGTTTTAACATTTAATTATACTAGAAGTTGTTATTTCAAGAAGCTGTGGGTTTGAAACTGCTTTATTTATATAAAACTGATATTTGTCATAATTTTTAAAGAAGACTATGTACCCTACTCTTCTGACTAATTTTTCAGTAGAGATGTGGCATAGTAACGCTTTCTCCCAGATAAATATTTTTATTAGGTTTATAAACACACTAAAAAAGTTGTTGAAAATGGCAAAAATCAAACCAATTCTAGTGAATTATAACAAAGCTACACTATGGTAATAGAAAACATCTGCTAGTGATTCGTCATTTTTAGGAAAAGTTTATTGTATAAAGCACTAACGGCCAAATTCAGAGACAACTGATTTTATAAAAGCCTGACATACATTTCTTTAAAAGAGTCTAGGAATGTAGCTGACACACAGATTAAGGTATTAAAAATCATTTTTAAGGTTTTTTCATTATTTTCTTTATTTGATTCTCTTTGAATGGAGCTGAAGAGACGACTTTCAGCATAGAAAAAGACAGGCCCTTTTTGTAATGGTGCCAAGGGGAGTCATAGAGATTCCATCTTGTCACAGATGTAAAACCAGAGGAGAAGGCTTGCATCCCCACTTCTGAACTATGTGGGATGGAGGGTGTTTCTGGTGTCCTGAGCTGTTCTGGAATACTCCCAACCTGGTGGGGATGGCAGGAGGTTAAATACAGACATTGTAATTTTGAAGAGGATTCATTTAAATCATCTGTGTAGATGCCCAGAAAGTTTTTATCCTGGCATGTGATGTAAGTATGTATCATCATCTGAGTGCCCAGGAAGAGGGAAACCAGCCCAAAACTGACCTCCATAACATGACTATGGAAAATCCTGAGTTCAGCTTCCCTCAGGTTTGGCAAAGTCTGTCTTTCTTAGCAGAAACATCACATTCTCATTGTGATTCTCAGAAGTTAATACTGATGCCCAGATATTAAGAAGTAAAGAGAAAATACCAATTTTGACCACCAAATCCTCAGGTCAGGACCCAGCTTTTGATCCAGCTTTTTCAGTTAAAAAAAAAAAAAAAATTAATTTGAGAACATCAAGCAATATTTCACACACATATGCAGCTGTGGATATTTTGATCTGTTGGGATTAATGCATGCTTTTTTTGGTCAGGAAAACAGTCCTACTAGTTAGGAAGAATTTCCAAAGCAAAGCTGACTTCAATATACACTCTGTGCCTCATATTCCTAAACACCTCTTGTCTCTGTTGGAGACAGAAGAATAGCTCAGATATTTCTTCAGATGCCAGGACACCTTTATATTTCAATCACTTAGGAAAATCATAGGATGTTCTTCATAGATCATTCTTTATCCTGTTTTAATTTGTGACTTCACTACATAGAGATGTGGTGGATTTGGAACACTTTTCTCTTTAATCTGCCCCAAATGAAGTACAGATCCTTTTCCCTGCAAGTCAGTTCCTTTACAGTACTCCTTCTATCCAGTCTTTAGTGCTCACTTGGACTGAGATATTACATACAGTAAGTAATCAGCTTGAATTTAAGGCACCCCACTTTCTTCTGAGAGAAACTCTGGCTTAAAAAATTGAAGTTAAAAGGCTAGTGAGAACCCTTCAGCTAACGTCAGAAACACTGTATACATTTGGTCAAATACTAATTAAACAGCAACTGAAGTACTAATTAAACAGTTACAGCTAGAGGCTTTGACATTGAGTTTCATGTGTCTGTTTTTTTACTGGCATCATCATGGGTGGCAAAACTAAAACTACCCACAAGATCAAAGATTAAATACCTTTAATTTTGCTAGCTTATTGCTTGTTGATTCAGCTGCAGCAGCAGCCATTAAACAGCTACTATTCAGTCATGGTTAAGGCACAGCAGTACCTTGTATCTCAGAGAAACTGCACTGGGAGTGCTTCACATCAGCTCAGCTTATACCAGATATAAGTGATACTGCAGTGAAAAAAAAAAGTTTCAAGGCTGATTCTAAGAGACAGGAGAGAAGGAGCTACAAACTTCCAGCCAGCCTGAGAAACAGAAACATCTCACACATAGAGAAGTATCTGAACTAAGCAGCAGTTGATACTCTGTATGCCATCTTTACTTATAAAATCTGTCATTTTTTCTGGTGGAAGTCCTTATGCACTTTTTTCCTTTTCCTTTCCATTTTTTTTTCTTTCTTAGTTTATTTTCCCCCCTTTGGGGTGAGTTTTCTGAGCTTGGCCGGCTTCAACACAAATAGGGTGCAACTCATTAACTTTTCTATGGTTCATCCTTGTACACAGTAGATTCACCAAGGATTCCAAGTAAACTGAGATTTGATGAACCTGGCATGGTTCTCAGGCTGGAAGTGAAAGTAAGTGCTGATATTACTGATGTTTGTGTGACAGTTTCAATGTGAGCTGATACAAATCCATGGGAAATGCTGTAGAGAATTTCAAGAGGCACAAAGAAAACTACTTAATGAATAAGAGCTTGTAAACAAAAGAAAACCAAGCAATCATAAAAACTGTGCATATTTTTCTAGGTACTTTCTGGTTCTGTACATTTCCTGTTTTGACAATCATTTTAACTGCTACCATACATCAGTCCAAGGATAAGACAATACTACAAAAACCACTACAATATATCACTTTCAAGTAGTTCATTTTACTGAAAAATGCTATTGTATTGTTTCAGATGGAGTCCTCCTCTTTTAAAGAAAATACATTTTCATGTACTGTCTTTGTTGTGAGCCAAATTCTTTAGTCATTACTCAGTCAAAACTTCCAATTAACTCTGTGTTAGTTTTGGGTAAAAAGAATGACAAGACTGTAGGCTTTTTTCATGTAAAAATATTGATTTCTAACTTCTGAGCAAGTGAAAGAAATTTAAGGGGTGTGGAGAGAAACAAAACTTAGGAGAGAAATAAATTCAGTTTGAAAATGAAGATGCACCTACAGTACCTCTGTCATGTCTTATATCCATATCAACATTGTTCTAGAAAGTCGAGTGTTGGCAATTGACTAAAACTCAAGGAAAAACACTACCAAATATTGACAATGGCCTCGGGAAAACTCTGATTCTTAAGTTGGTAACATGCTAAGAAAAATTCATCCTGAAAAACAAATAAGATGATTAAGAATACAGAGCACATATAAACAAGAACAGCATTGAAAAACAGTAAAGCAGGAGTTTAGATCTTTCATGTTACACATACAATCTACAATTTCCAAGTATACATCCGAAAAAGGAAAATTAATTGGAAAACCTAAAAAGGAAAACCATAAAATATTAAAGGAAACACTACCATAAGGATAGGAAATAAGAGCTGGACTGAAAATCAAAAAGGAGGTGCTGGACTACCAAAGCATCATGGATAGACTTCTGGTGACTTGGTAGAAGCTCTCACACCCCTTGCCATTCAATTCATTCTTTAAAACAAGATTAAATGACCAGAAAACTTATGAATATATTTTCACTTCCTATCACTTATTACAGTTGCAGTAGGACAAATGAAAAAAAAATGTTATAATTAACTCGGAGTTGATCATGAAAAATTTAGGATAACAGATCATTATGGAGGTCAATAAAAAATTAATATTGCCACCTATTGGTGAAAATAGAGAAGGCCAAATAATTCCTAATAATTTGCATATCCCCCTAGGAAAGTCTTGGCATTTATAAAATGACTGATATTTATTGATTTGGTTTACCTGACACCAGCTAGACCAGGGAATACCCATAGCAATCTCTGAGAAAAAGTCCTTCTGCCATGTTTCTTTCTACTATGGCCATTGCCATTGGACCCAAAAAGTCCCAAAGATGCCCCCAAACATAAGAAAGGAACAATTTGTAGCATCTACTCTGCTATTGTGCAATATGTTTAATAGCAGCACTTCTCTAACAACATTAATTAAAAATCTAAATCATTAGATATTAGAAAGCATTTTATATTCACTTTTTTGTAGCTTCTCATTCTTCTTGTATATATCTCCCTCCTACCACAAAAAATTTCCTTTTATATATTGGTTACTCCTTTCCATCCTCTTCTGCTTGCATTTTCTTCCTTTTATTATATCCTCTATTTTTTTTTTTTTTTTTTTTTTTTTTTTTTTTTTTTTTTTTTGTCTTTGGTATCTATGCTTCTCCCATTTGTTCACACTACCATCCATCTACCTACAGATAACTACAGGCACATACCCTCCTCCCATTGCCTTAAACAATCTGTCTGTGAAATGAGCAGTGACTTTATGATATTCTTTCTTGTAAATTTGCCTTAGTGTTAAAGAAAAAAAAAATATAACAGATGAAGTTGCTCTGCTTTTTCTGTTTCCTTCTTCTTCCTCAATATATCTCTTTACATTTCTTTAAAAAGTAGCAATGTCAAGACATACAGTTTGCCTTCTCCTTTTCTTAGAGTGTCATCCTCAAAAAGACTATCCTATTCTTGCTATTAAATGGGTCAATACACAGCACTCCAGAGAAGTCAGCAAATCCATGGCCTGCCAAGCCCACTTAGTTCTTACAACCCAAAACAGTTAACTTTTATCAGTCACCAGACATGGGGAAGATTTTCCTCACCTCTTTTTTTTATTATTTTTTTTTTTATCCCTCTGCCAACGGTAGCATAACATCAAGAGAAACAGTAGACAGTTATCCTGAAATGTGGTTTTGAGTAGTCAAGTACCACTATAAGCCACCTAATTTTGCTTTTGATACATACTTAAAAAAGAACTCACCTGAAATTGTTTGGACAAATTTTCTATTAAAGACTGCTTATCTAAAATAGTAGGAGTCCTTTCAAGATCCTCCCTCTCTTTTTCCAAAGAATAAGAAAATAGAAATGCCTTACAGAGTACCCTGAAGGTCTACAAAGATGTTTTTAATAAGTTCACAGCTGAAGGCACCTTCAGGGAAACTCTACTGCCGGTCTTCCCTCTCAGATTTTCAAGATATCAGTTCAAGTCCCTCAAATGCCTGCAGCTATTGTGAAAGTCTCATGCCATTTTGGTTTTTATAGGTCAAAAACATACCTTAAATTTGTCAAGAAAAATCAATAGGCAGACAGTGTAGACTGGTGAGGACAGCAGCTACATGCCTGCACAAACACACAATGCTTAATGAGAGGACTTATTTTCATTAACTTAGGCTTCTGGATAAACTCATGGTCTAACTCCATAAAAACCCAAAACAAATTCATGCCATAGTGTGAAATAACATTTAAAAATAGGGAGCCTTGTAAAAAACTTTCTCTATTTCTCAGGGCAGGAGTAACTGGAAATCAAATAAAATATTTCAACACAAAACAATCCATTTAATCTCGGGGAGAAGGAAAAGCACAAATGGTCTTGGTGTTTAGTGATGGTCAGTGAAGGAACTCTGACTTACCTTGAAAAATGTATAAAAAATAAAAGAAATATTTGTTTCAAGGGCCCTCCTCAATCCAGATTATATAAACATTGCCTGACATTCCTAACCTGCAGCTGAAGGAATGAAGATTTTCGAATTTCTGTGCTTAAAAAGAATTATCCTCACCTGCAACAAGACAGTTAGCTTTATCATGTTTCAAGAAACATTATCAGAATACACTATATACAGGCAAAAAAGCCCAATATGGTTACCATGACCCTGTTGATTGCAGAAAAGGAGGAAAAAAAAATCCCTATAGTTTTTACTAATATTCTATTACTCATAATTCTCACACTGGAATTGCTTCATCTCTTAATTTAGGTATATGTGGTAAATAGATTTCTCAGCAAGACCTGCCATCAGCTTCTGAGTGGCCAGAATCACTAAAATTTGACATTCATTATTTGGTCTGGGATGTCCCCTTGACTGCAATACTAACTTCAAAAAAGATTTCTCAACAAAATATTTTCCTTTCTGTAAACATAAATGGCTAAATGGTTATTTCACAAAACCTTTTTTTTTTTCCCTTTTAAATGAATTAACAAATAAAAATTATAATTGTGGTTAAGAAGTCTGGAACAACATTGAAGTTCCCTTACTACCTGAGGGGTGATATTAATCCAGTCAGCTATTGGGTCCCTCTCTCACAGCAGGGGCGATCTGACAGGAGCTGTACAATACATTTATTTAAGATGTAATAACTCCCATGTTATTTGTGTGGTAATACTGGGGGAGGAGTAATGCTTTAAAAATATATATTTTTATTAAATTATATTTTTCTCAAAGAGGAAGATCAAATAATCAACAACACTGCAAAATAAAAGCATGAAAAGGGAGATTTCCCTGCAATGTTACAAAGTGGTACGTACGGCACACCACTTTTTAAGCTCTTTTTTTTATTTTTTTTTTCTTGTCTTTACTTATTTTGCTGCACCTACCGTATACACCTTGTGGCTAAGGAGGATTCCTGTGAAGTGTCTAAATCTATATTCTCATTTAACCTTTTGACCACTCAGCACTGCACAGATATTTGTTTATTAGTTCAGACCTTAATTTGGAGAACAATAGAAGAAGAGCCCATTTAATAAAACAGTAAAACGTAATAGAAGCGAATGAATGAAGGAAACAGACTAGCAGTTTGGGGAAGAAAAAGAAGGAAAGAGAATATTAAAGCACTAAAATGTAGCAGAGCAAAAGTCTTGGGGACCTATCCAGTAAAAATAAAAGATGGCTAGTAAGGAAGAAAGAGATTTATGCAAATTCTTAATGACAAGGACAAGAAGCTTTCTCTTTATTATACTTCAAAAAGCCCACTGTTGCATAGAACAGAGTGGAGAACTTAAGCAAAATAAAGAGGAAACATAGACAACAGTCCTGAGAAAGCATTTGAGTGATTTACAGAGCTACTGCAACCTATATTTTCCTTTCCCTATTTCCTATGAACCCTGGAAGAAATTAAGAGAGTATCAAGATTTTTTTTTTCCAAAGCCTGGCTCTCCTTCTAACACACTGGGGACTAGCAGTGTATCTGATCATTTAGTCAACAAATGCCATCTTGAAATCAGATGTAAAAATTTCCTCTGCAGAAAAAATTCTATAGAGTCCTGCTCCTGGTCCTTTAAAGCTCAAAATTCAGTATTATATTATAAAGAATAAAAATAAACTTCATGGTTGTACTCTGATGTTGTTCCTTAAAAAACCCCAAACCCTGGCCTTGCCAAGTTCTTGTGGATCAACATGAAAAAGGTAAAGGTCAGTAGTATTTGGTTGCTGCTATTAGCAGTAGCACTGCCTTAGTTCTTATCTCTGGAGTTCTTATCTCTTATCTTGTCAGGCTGGAGGACAGAGGGAAAAGCCAAATTTATTTGGATCTAGATGAGATGCTGTAGTCTCTCTAGTTTTAAATTTTTCCTAGGCTTCAAACACCTTAGTCTACAAAGGGAGAACATACTCTCAATACACTCCTTGCTTCACATCTCACGGGAAGAAATGGCACAGTGTTTCGAGCAGGCTTAGATCATTGGAAGAATCTTTTGTTGTTTCTGTTCACTGCAAACAAAGCACTGAAGGCCATGTCATTATTAGTTTCCACATTCTTCTCAGCCTCCAAGCCTGAGAGCTTTTATAACATAGGTCTGATGCTTACAGTCTTATGAGAGAGGAGCAAAGGAAAACAGAAATGAGAATCTGGAAAGGGAAAACTGTGATTGTCTTCCTCCCTTTTAACATCTGTCCTTGGCAGCCTTTCACTTGATGATTAAGTAAATAATGCACATTGAGTCTAGATGTAAGGTATGAAAAGAGAAGGGCACAGCGTATTCTGCATCTGTGGTATATATCACAAAGAGCAAATTTACATGAGACTTTTTGATTCAAGCAGCAATTAGTTTCCTCCATTCTTTTTAGATTTATTTAGGTGAGTAGATGAGAAGGGCATTGGGGCAAGCAGTAACAAATGTGCCTAGGAAGCTATGCTGACAAAGGACAGCAACATTCATTGCTTTGAAAGGAGTGCCTCCAGTTCCTCAGACACCTAGACTAGACTTCCTAGATTTTCAGAGTCTGCCCACTTTGTTGTGTTCCTTCCTGTTTCAAAACAGAGAGAGAATTCCCCTCTTTCAAGACAGGGAATGCACTTTCCAGCACTTCCTAGTCTTCCTTGCCTGCACATCCCACTGAGAAAAAAAAAAAGGATATAAAGAAGCAGAGTTATGAATGTATTTCTTGTATTTTATCATTAGATGAAATACAATTAATGCTTCTTTTTCCAAAAAATAGAGAGAGAAAAATAGGAAGAAAAAAAATCTAACAAACTAATGACAGAACATATCCTATCACAAAATACTCTTTGGTACTCCTGTGCAAGTTAAACTCTGGATTGTTTCCTAATTATTACAGAAGGGGGAAAAGGACTATGAAAGCAAACTTAATTTGCCTCAACTAGGAGCATATCAATGAGTGAATATCTTCCTGATTAAAGGACTGATGTAAAAGATTAGTGTATTTAGCATAAAATCAGCTGTGGCCAGCTCTAGAAATGTCAACGCTGTATCAGACTCTCTGTCTATCCTGTGTGCACTCAAAGTACATCTTCAGAATTGTTGATGGCACTATTACAGACAGAGGCACCCCGCTTAGTGCAGCTGGCATTGAGTGCTGCACTTTTTAATAGAGGCAGGCAGACAAGACCCCTAGATTACACATCGACCCCTATAACTTGAAACTCTAAGGAGAAAGCTGACCAGACAAGCAGTTATGATGATCTATTCAAAGTGGTTGAATGGTGTCTTTTTTTGTGTGGAATAAACGTACATGAATGAACCTTTGCTTGCAATCCTACAGAGCCAGCAACCCCCTCCTACTGTTGTCACCTCCCTTCTCTTCCCTCTCTGTACTGCCATTAAAAGATAAATGGGGAAGGGGGAAGGGAAGAGGGAAAAAAAAAAGCTTCTCAGTCTATTTCAGGTACTTTGAGGGGAAAAATTCAAATACAGGTGCACCAATTGAATGCCACTATAGGGCTTTGGATTTGAGTGTGATGCATTTGTCTGCAGAACTTGAGAACTTCACCCATGCTAGTTGCTTGACACAAAGTGGGTTGAGAGGAGTGTCCCTGAGAGAGATCAAGTCCACTTCACACTCGGAAAGCCTTTTTTTCCCCCCTAGCTCTGTTCTCTTAGCTCCTCCTTTTGTTACACTTCAGTGTATGTTTTCCTATTCCACCCTGCAGAAGTGACACTGAATGCAGATGAGCAGTTACAAAATCATTGAAAGAAATTAAGACTACAAGATAATTTTAAGTGATACCAAATGCATTGGTAATGCTTTTCAGTATGACTTCAGGTATATCAGATATATACTTCAAAGACTTTGGTAACTGCCATGATCAGAGTAGACATAATTATCTACCTTGGTCATGGCAGTTACCAAAGTTTTATTTTTGTATCTTTGTCAAAATGTCCAACATTTCCATTCTTTGGGTTTAGTTTTTGCACATAATTTCTACTTTTTACTTGAATTGCTTTCAACATCTTTACTTAAACCAAAATTAGTAAAATATCTCAACATATTTATTTTCCCTAAAAATAAATTCTTCACTCACTTTGCATTCAATAAATAAGTAGGAAAATAAAATTTATACTCCAAATAATAATTTCTAGGTAATTACAAAAAATCAGATGTGAATTAGGCAGAAGTTTTAACTAGAACTGAGTTATTTCAATAATAAAATTAGTTATGATTCATATATTAAACAAAAATATCAGCTGTAGTACTACAGAGTGTTTAATCTCTCTGCAAAAAAAATTGAAATCAATTAATTAACACTGCAATATTTCTAAATATTAACAGCTTGTGTGCTGGAATGCAAGGCTTAAACCCTGTATTAATGAAATTTCATAAAATTCTATTTCCTTTTTAGCCTTTTAGCCTTCTTGCCAGTCTAATTACGACATTTAATCTATATGATCATTATTAATCACTGGCCATTATACTTTTCCCAATAAATTTCTGTCTAGTTCACTTTTACAAAAAAAAATCTGAACTTGGATACAATACACAAGTACATCTGCACTTACCTTAGAAAATCTATTTTAAGAACCCAATTATGGGACAATTCAGCAAGAGATTCTACTCATAAATTCGGCAGCCAAAGCCATCAACCCCTATATATCTTATACGGTCCATTGGATGATGGTTAAAAAATAAAGTGATGTCAGGGAGGGTATGACACATTGAACTGAGGACTTAAATCTCTTTGGCTCTTCTGCACCTTTGTTGTCTGAACTGAACTTGGATAAGCTGCCTGTTCAGGACTCACAGTCAATTATCACTGATAATTTTTTCAGCTATAAAATGACTGTAACTCGTATACCAACTATTGAAATACTGAGCCAAATTGTCATAATTGGCATCAATAATCATTTTGTCTTGGTAGAGACCTGTTTGAACAATGTGTTGCCACTTCAAATCTTCTGAATTAAGTTCCAGCATATTAAATATCAAAACCATGTGCACAGAAGAAAATCAGAACATTTTCCTCAGAAATGATCTTATTTAAGAGTCAAATGAAATTTTTCAGTGCATGTGTTCATGTTGTCATATTTCCACATCATTAGACACAGTCTGTAACAGTAACTAGGAAACAGAGACTTTTTGTATAAAATGCACAAGGCACAAGAAATACAGATAGACATAGATTTAAAGATGTTAATTTATTAAACATGGAGGCACCAGACTGTGAAAGCTGGGCAGTACAATCCTTTTTTTCCTCTCTCAGTCCAAAATATCAAGCTTTGTATGGCGTCCAGCATGGGGTTAAATGGCATCATCTGATATAAACAATAAATCAGGGCTGGCTCTATTCAGCGTAATCTTCAGGTCTCAGCCCACCTCTGAATCATCTTGTTGGCTTTTTTTTTTTTTTTTTTTTTTTTTTTTTTTTTTTTTTTTTCTGTAAGCAGAGATGAGATGTTTCTTAGTCTGCAAAGACTTACAGTCCTTCTTTCACTTTATGGGCTAAAAGTTCAGCTATC